>BLXT01005153.1:1422483-1435204 GCA_019648995.1 Plakobranchus ocellatus
TTCTCTCCATTATTATAAATGCACTGTAAACAAAACAATTTTGTCCAAATCCATGACTTTGTTACGTACGGTAAGGCATCAGGAAGATGCTGTTTTGTTGCCCATGTTTGCATTAAAGATGATGCTATCATGCAGATTTCACTTTGCAGCTGTTGAAATTTAGTGATAGGATAAAATGTTAACAGAAATCTGTCACAATTGCTAAAAAAAATTATAAAATTTGATAAGTGAAATAAAAGAAAAACAAAAAGAAAAAAAAAACCCACACAATTATCGCTGTAATTGTACTAAACTTGAGCTATTTTTTTTATTTTCTTGCTTCCTTTTTGCTATTTTAATGGCATTGCTGGTAATGCTTGTGGGTCTGATTTATCTGATAAAAATGTGGGTTTTAAACCTGGCTGCCTCTGCAGTGTGTCCTTCAGAAAAGACTTAAAACATATTTCACTCGGCCTGGATCTAGATTTATGAAACTATTGATTCTAGATCCTCAGAGCTGAGGAAAACCTTTTAAAACATAAGAAAAGAAAGCTCTTTTAAATGTAAAAAAATGCATTTAGACACATAGAAAACTAAAAATTATAAACAATGCCCAGCAAGAAAAAAGAAATACGCTAAGGATTTTGTCAGAATTAACAATAAAGTTTAATTCCATTGTGGGATGGTTTATCCAATTTGTTAACTATTTCTTGTTAAATTGTGTATGCTACAAACATAAAAAAAAAAAAAAAATTATATTTGATTTTAATAATTATCTCTACTTGAAAAAAGCTTTGTACTAAAAAATTCTTTTCAATGAAAAAAAAAAAAACACCTTTGGTTCAAGTTTCTTCTGTGCCAAAGTTTGTGTAAATCGGGACAAAAAGTCAAAGTCTTTGAACATCGAGGTCCATTGAATATCTGAAAAAGAGAATATTCACATACTCTACAGTGTTAGCTGCCATTGTCAAATTACAATTATCTCAAATTAGAAAGCACATATCTTCAAAGCAATAACTGTCTAGGTCTGACTGAAAGTCAGCTTCACTTTAACTATGTCCATACAAAATATAAACTTACTGAGCCCTGAGCTATTGGGCCTATGCTATCCTCTGGTCCTAGCCAAAACTAGAGCTAAGAAAAAAATTGTAAAAAAAAAAGTTTCTACTCAAATCCAACAAAATTGCATGTTTTCAGATAAATAGACTTGATATGGAATAAAACCTATAGGAAAACATGTATTGTAACTGAGATTTTACTTATTGCTGTTGAACAGTGTCACAGAAATGGTGAAAAAAAATTTTGAAAAAAAAAAAAAACAACTCAAGGTCTTGTCTAGTGCACACTTTTTAGTTGGATCAATATTAGAGTCATCTAAATCTCAAACTAGCACATCATTGCTCTCACTATCAGAAACTGTAATCATTATTTTGAAAAGCTTCTCTAGCTCAAAATTTTGTAACAAAGCAATCGTTAGAACTGCTTGAGTCTGTCATTCTGGTTGAGTAAAGAGGCTGAGTTTAGGAACTAGAAGATGCTTCACAAAAAATTGTCCCTTGAACCGAATGAACAGGGGAAACAAAGAGAAATGGCTGTTGACGAGCAATGAAATGTCCGGACAAGACACAAGATTGACTGAAATGTCCTAGATTTGAAGCCCTTTAGGTTTAATTATGATATTGCAGTGAATCTCATTTGAATCATATTACATTTTTGAAGACTCCTAGTGATACAAGGGCTACAACTCTGGTGTAATGATGATAATGACAATGAGAGATTCAATTAATGGTTGGTGAGAGTCATTCACACAAATGTGGCTTCAGTGAGTTAAACTTCTACTACTCAATGTTTTACCTGAATATATTGTTGGAATATAGTGGTAGCTATCATGCATCTCTATGCTCTCCAAAATCAGTTTGAAAACTTCAGATGATGGAAAGAAAATCTGAAAAGCATAATTGAAATAACAAAAAAAAAAAGGTTGATAAAAATGATATTTGTATAATAATTGTCCACTTCCCAATTTTGTCAATTGAGATAAAAAAAACAACCTGACAATGAAACTAAAAAATTTTCAGGATTAATAACCGATTGTGGGCATTAAATCTGATAGAGACCGACCATTTATTTTCCATTATCCAATTTATTAACAATGCAACTAGACCCGATTTTACCTTTCTCATATGAACTAAGGAAAAGCACAATAACCTTAATGGTTTTGTTTTGAGAGGTCAATCAAATGTTGCAGTCTTTTATGCCATTTCTATTTTTATGTGAAAACCCATTGCACAATCCCAAATCGAAACAAAAAGGACATGCACATCCATAATATCAGTGCAAGCTATGTCAGTAAATTAGTCTGCTCCTTTTAATACTGAGTAAAATCGCAAGGTTAAGTAGCAAAGAAAATCAACAGTGAAAAATTTTATAGCCAAACAACTGAATTCCGTTTGATATAAAAACAATATGATGAAGAACAGGCACTGTTTCAAAAAGGAAGAAAACGAAAAGCAGAGAAAACAAAAAGAGACTGCTTAATTAAACATAACTCAGATTTTTATTTTCATATTTTTTCCTAAGACTGGTATTTTAACCCAACTTCCACACAAGCTGATGTATCGACTAAATTTTGAGGAAAATTCGTGAGGCCAGGCGAGCCCAATAATCGACTCAGCCCCTCCCACCTGATAATAGTGGAAAGCCATTTATATCGGCTTTCACATCAAACATGCTTTTATGTCAATGATCTCCTTTATCATTTACGCGCGGATGACTGTGTAATTTCTTTAATTATCAACCAATGAAATCCTTGAAAATATCCTGGGCTTCTTCCCTCCCTTCATGATATAATTGGTGTATGTGAAGCTTTATGAGAAAGGACTGATGAGGAGAGAGGGGCAGCATTTCACCCTGCCTCATTATCTTGATGATTCTTTACTTTATAAGTGTTTACAGCCAAGAACTAGAAGAATATAGAGTTGATAGATGCTATGTATGTGTGTTATTACTGTTAGGATTAGAACAAGCTTACTAAATCACTCTTGGTAAAAAGAAGGTCTAGAATGCCATCCTTTCTCATCAGTAATACATATACACACATACAAATCACGTCAATGACAGTGACACTACAGCCAGTGGTACTGGTAAATATTATAAATGTAATACTGTTATAAACAATATGATACTTAATTATTCAACAAAGACTTAGGTGATGTTTTACTAATGAATAGGTAATATAGTAGTGTTATTTCAATAATGCAAGTCAACGAGCCCAGACTTGAATGTATGAGGATAGCATTGCGCTGTCACTTAGAATTAAAAATGGGTCTATGATACTAAATTCTAAAATATATTAGATATAAAAGGTAATGCAGCAAAATGCAGGCAAGCTTTCCCCTGGAAAAGAGCCAGTTAGCACAGACCCCAATCTTTAACACCCCATTCCCCCTTCATATATATAAAAAATTCAAATCGTGCTTTTGAAATAGAAGGAATGACACAATAAAAACAATGAACTATTTAGTTTTCAGAAACAAAAACTGCTTGATTTTATTAGTCTTTTGAAACAAACAGTACCATGGATAAGCAGTTTTCAATGCAAACCTTTAATAACCCAAATACTCTCTGTTATGATCTGTTTTTCACAGTCGGCAAGCCATGTCAGCCTGATAATTATCCTTTTTATCCTCTAGCCGTGGAAAAGATGTAATTTCTAGTTTTCATTGAAGGCAACATAAATACTTCATCATAACCTATTGTGGTATCAATTACCTAGCACAACTATAAAATTCATGCAAATTTAAACGAAAGAAAAAAAAATCAGCAATACAAATAATAAATGGAAGTATTAATTCTTTAGACACAATTAAAAAAAAAAAAGCACCTACATATGGGACAACCTCTTTGTACAACTCCATCACAGTATCAATGGGCTCCAATGGAGTGATCACAGAAAATAAGTCTGAACTGAGGACCAAGTTATAAACAAAAATCATGAATGAACTTTACATTGGAAAAAAGTGGCTCTTCTAAGGCAAAATATGTATTAATACAAAATTTTGATGTTTTCCTCATAAGACAGAACTGCTTTTTGTGAAGTAATCATTAAAAAGATAATTAGAAATTAAGTCAGCACTAAGAAAAAAATGAAACCTGTCTGCTTCAATTGTCCCAGGAATTGTTTCAGAAGGATTAAAGAAAAAATTGACCTGTAAAACATAATTGCACATTGAAAAATGAATAGCGGACAAAAAGTATGATATGAACTTCTTCTCTTCTTTCCTGATTTTAATACTAATTACTGTAATCATCAAAAGCATCTCTTTTAAATTCACTTTGTCCATGACTTACTAGTAAGCATATTGTGATTGCCTGTTGGTCAGAAGATCTCTATTTTGACCATACTGCATGATTTCATGAACTTTCAGAGCTAATTTTGAATCAGGAAAATGTGCAGCAATCTGTAAACAATACAAAATCTTTATTAAAATTGCTGGTTTAAAAAAAAAAAAAAAACGGAAAACTGTATTCAAATATTTTTTATCAACATAAGGGGACTAAAGGCGCTTGCAAATAGAATTGGTTGTAAAAATACCTTTACAATCTTGAAGTCATACTATAGTTAAAACAATATACTCACCGCAAAGCCAATCGAACATTGAGTATCAAAATTGCTATGGTGTAAATCCATTATCCTTTACACTAGTCAAGTCACAGTGAAACTTATCTGTACATAATTTTTTTCTACCCATCTCTCTCCACTTACTGTTCCCATTGCACTCCGGAAAAACTGGACTGTAAATGAAAAGAAAAAAAACATTGATTAAACGCTTTTCTAGAAACCCCTGTTTCTATATACATGACACTCACTGAAAGTCTGGACTGTTGTGCATGTGATTTTGTCTGCTTGTAATGTTTAAATAACTTTGTTTCTGAAGACTTTTTTATTTTTTTGATTGTCTGGGCAGTATTGATTTCCAGGCCTCAGATCTTAAGATAGGTGAGAGTGTTCTTTGCATATTTTTTTTGCAAATACTTAATTAAAGAATGCCAGATATGATGCTAGGCAAAAAACATTGCACATGATGGTAAACAAAATTCACAATAATTATCTTTTGGTTTACTTTACAAAGTGGGGGCCTTGAGAGTTAGAAAAACATGAGTCAGGACCTTGTATCATATAATTATATTATTTCTTAAATACAATACCACAATACACACACAACCTTACAAGACATGTTTAATTAAATAAATTATCTGAAATAATTCATAATTTTTAAGAGAAAATTTTGATTAGAGCATATTGTGATTTTGTGAAATGTATAGGGGGTGGCAGAAGTATATACACGAATTGACTGTTCGGCAATTTTTTTTTCATAATAGGCCCAGTCTTACTGCTGCATCATATGCCAAGTCCGAGAGGCTTATTATCATAATTTATTTATTTGTTGTTTCAGAAGGTGTAAAATGCAATTCCTTTAAAAAATAATGCTAGCTCCATACATATAATATTGCTTTTCTCACTCCTCTGCTAATAATTTGCAGTCTTGGCTTTTACACTTGGCCAGATAAGACAAAAGAGCATAAAGTGGGAATGTATTAGTAATGCTATTCTAGCAAATATACTGTTGCAGTTGAGGCTGTTACATGTCGTCAGTGCCAAACTGACTACACACAAAATTTTAAACAGATGCTTTACTTGTTAATGTTTTGATAAAATAATATTCATTCTCCTACAAAAACATTAAGAAACAAAACAAAATAATCTTCGAAATGTGTTTAAAACGAGATTATTCAAAAAATAATGTAAGTTTACTATTTAGAGTGTAAATCAGTTCATTACCTCTCCTAAAAAAATGGTTTGGCATGGATACCAACAATATGGATTCTAGTGAATTTTGAAAAACAAGAGAAAATGAAGCCATGTAATGAATTAAAGTCAATATTATGTCAAACACAAAATTTTAAAATTTTACCATCATTTTCAGATTTGCATTCAAACTCTTTGCCTTTCAAGTTGTCAATAATTTGTTCAAACATCTCCTGTGTTTTGGGGACTTTATCTGGAAAAAAAAACCATTTAATGGTTTTATTAGCAATCGATATAGCAATATCAATTAAAAAAAAATCAATCCAATTATTTAGCTAAAAAGTAATATATATTTATGAAAAATAGCACAGGTGCAAGTCTGATTGACTTCAATACTTAGGATCAATCAGGATGGATTGGATGGATTTAATTCCCAACTAATTACAAATCCACCTCTTAATAAAAGCTAAAACTTGCTGGAACCCTCCATGATGATATATGACTGATCAACAGATTGTTTGGCATAGACATTATTATTCATCAAGCAACCAGACCTTTAGGATCACAGCGTCATAGGCTAAAAAAAAAGAACCAACCAGACTGCCGCAATATCGCCTCTTCTAGCTTGGTCTAGCTAAAAGGCAACCTGACTTAACCCCAAATCAATTCATTACAATATTTCTAGACAAGTTTGGAGCAAAAAAAGACGCCATGAACTGCAAAAAGCTTTTGTGCTTGTTGGTCATGGGTCTACATTGATATGAGATTTATATCCCATTTTCTATTGCCACTGATTTAAGAAAATGTAAACTTAGAACTCCATTTTTGTAACCTTGCTTTATGCAAATGTAATATCTTTTATTCATTACTAAAAAAAAGCAGAGAAAAAAGAAAGATACTTTCCAATAAAAAAAAACTGTGCATAAATTAAAAAAAAAAGAAGTACCTTTAAAATAAAAGAAGATCTGTACAATCTCAACATAGGTAGAAAGTCCAGGATCTATAGGGAAAAAAAAAACAGAAACAAGAATTGATAAAAAGACAAACAAACCCATCAACACATAATTCATCGCCCCAAGGCTCAAAACCTATTTGATTTTTTTGTTCTCTTGCTGATCCATTACACAGATTTTTGTATTTCTACAACATTGAGAACATACTTTCTCTATCTTGTTGTACAATATCACAAAAGCCAGTTAATCAAATTCATACAACCAAAATGCAAAGAGCCACCTAAGGCTGCCTAACTTGACTTTGCCTTGTCTATATCAGGTTACTGACTCTGCTAATGCCTACGCCACCTAAATAATGATAAAGCTATGTAAAAATGGTCTTTTTAATCTAAGCATGACTTTCATACCTATACCACAAGCCTTCATTTCAGAAAGCAGAGAAAGAACAAATTTCTTTGAGCCACTCCATCGAGACAGACGACGGCAGTTGACCATGGCTGACACAAAGGTTCTCTCATTGGGCTCAACTCCATTGGCAGCCATATCCTTCAAAATCGTCTGCATAAAAAAAAACCAAACTTTTATAAAAGCGTTTTTTTTCTTCTTTTATTTAGTCTCTAGAAACTAAGAAATACAACTTTTAATTTAAACCAAAGAGCATTTTGAGCACAGCCTCACTCTTTTATTTGTATATTATTTCATCAAGATGACAATTATACATTGTTTTGCTTTACATACATTTAAACAGCATTAATTTTCATGTAAACTGAACCATGAAAGCAAATAAGCAGGTTATTACCTCGATGAAAAGTTTCACATCATCCATAGTTTCCGTATCTAGTGATGCGACTCTGAGAATGGAATTGTAGGTCTCCAAATCCACTGAAAAAAAAGAAAAAAAAAGTTTGACCAAAAAATGAAACAGCAACTCAATATCTAAAACACTCCTTAAATAGAAGTTGCACAGTTCAAAGCATATTAGAGATGTTTATCTGATGCAACAATTAAAGGATCTGTAACAATCTGTGGCTTATCAGACAAACGTACATTTTTGCAATATGTAATGAAAAGAAAAACACAGCAGTAGCCTCTCTTCCATTTCCAATCTAATTTTATGAGAAGGAATAAAAGAACTTTTTAAAGACTAATAGCTCATTGAACAAAACTTTTCCAGCCCAATGGTCATTAAAGTGCCTTAATTTTGACACTCATAGAACAATTTTTATGCTTTGTGTTTGACCCATGAACTAATTAATTTCAAAACAATAAAAAGGATGCACAGCTCTATGTGCATCTTAAATCACTTGTTGTCCTCACCAAAACCTATCACATTTTGCAGTAGAGCAATTTCCTACCACTATTATAGAAAGTTGGTCCATACTTCCCTATATTTTTATCTTTCTGTTTACTCAACCATCAGTTGGAATGGCAGTCTGACAATGAACAGCAGTCTATATTTATTACCAATAGTAAGATATTTGAGTGATATCCCTTGGGTTACTAGAAAAAAAAACAACTATTATATCAAATACCACTCAAGCAGGTCTGGCAAAATTTCAGTTTTAAGTTATATTCTGAAATTTTCTGCCAGTGTAAACATAATTATTTGTTGAAGTGCTCTGAAAACAGTTTATTTTTCCCTGGCAAGAAGCACTACCATGCTATATAATTATTGGTGGAACATAAAGATCAAATTCTCCCAACTTGAAAACAATGCCTCTTATAACATGGCATTTCCAGCTTTCCCAAAGTGTATGGTTTTACTGATCATTTGTTTCTATCCTGCATGAAATGTGTAAATTTCTCACAGAGGTTAGAATTTGGTGGCATTTCTCTGCCACATTCACGTTTTTGTACACAGCAACCGGTGACAATGCTGCACTTGGCATGTCACTTCTCAAGAGCTAATTAGCACTACATGAGCTAAGACATCAATATTACCTGGCATTTGGGTTGCTTTCATAGCGTTAAACATATTCATAACTCCCTCTTTGTGGTAGTTCTGTGGATAAAGAGAGAAAATTGTGATTCCCAGTAAGTGAGGAAATTATTGTAATAATTCGTGATTTTTTGTTCATCACCTGCCTGATGATCATGGGTTTAAAAAAATATGCCATATGAAAAAGAAAGGGCTGGTCTCAATAATTGGCGGGAAAAATATCTAGGTATATATTATTGTTATTTTCAGCATACCATAATCAATAAAATTATGGTATTTTAATTTGTGGCTTAACTCACTGGCTACTTTACCTGCAACGTTTGCAGGAAAATTTTGTGGACGGTAAAATACCAATCCCGCAACTCCTGTGGGTTCCAATTTCCGAATTTTTTCCCCATGTAATATTGCAACAGTTACGGTATAAGTTATGGCGCCCATTAACTTGGCCATTGAGCTTTCGAACGATATAGGTGAAGTTTGTTTTGGACGATTAGTACGAGCAGGAGAGCAATTTTACGACACCTCTAGTAGCTACCAGTTTCAGACTGATTTCTAGATGGAGTCTCGTAGATTTAGAATATGATGAAAATTTAGATATTGATAGCATCGTGGGAAATGTATAAGATCCACATTAAGAGCCCCTAAAGTGTAAAAAGACCAAGTCTGGTCTCCCCAGAGGTAGAGGGAAAGGAAAAGGTAGGGGCAAATCGAGCCTCACCATGGATAAGTCTAAATCTAAACCCCAGCCTCAAGTTGGAGTTAGATCTAAATCAATATCTAGATCTAAAAGATCAACCAAATGACATAGACTCAAATTTTTTTTTGTAATGTAAGCTTTATCATCTTGAAAAAGTATGGTACAAATTTCATAGATATATCTTTACTAACAAATGCACAGTAATTTTTTGAAAATACCCCCAAAATGTCTGGTACACAAGAAATTATTAGGAAAAAAAAGTCTGGTAGTCATTGATTTGATAGGTCAAGCTTAAAGCTGTCAATTTCTAAATTTTGTTTCATAACATTCCCAAATTTTGACTTAAAGGAGACATCTTCTTAAAAGTGAAACATTTAAAAGAGCATCTGCATTCTCAAGACTACCAGTCTCAGAAGGTTCAAACAGCCAACTAAACTCAGAAGATATGCAATGGAGAATTAAACACCTAGAAAAAAGTTGCAAGATCCCTGGTAAGCTTGCACGTATGAAGATTTAAAAGTTAGACAAAGAGCTGATATCTAGAACAAAACCATGCATTTTGAAATGCTAAGGTTCAAATCGTTGTCTAAGGCTCTCGATCTTTGGAAAGTAAGATAAAACAATCCAGCAACCCGGAACTTACTGCTGCCATTCCACGGATCATTTGACAGTAAGCAAATGCTGTTTGCTCAGGCAAAGCATTGAAAACTTCCTCTGCTGCATTGTTTTTCCTAAAATGATAACAACAATTTAAAAACAAACATTAGGAAAATTGTTACAAAATATCATGTGAAAGTTTTTATCGTCTTAAATTTATTTAAAAAAGAAATTAGACCATTTTCTGAAACCACACTTAAGAACAAAAAATGTATAAATATAAATAAAAATAAAAAAAAAAAAAATGAAAAACTTAGCAGAGATAGGCACAATGCCAACTTCAGATACATTTGATCAAGGGTCTTATTGTAACCACAATGCTTATAAGCAGCTCACACCAACCTTAATACCCTATGCACCAACACAAATAATTTTCCCCTTTTTCTAAAATGTAACCACAACAAAACTTATCATGAAGCACAAATACAATTTTACAAGTTGGAAAGTCAAGTTCTTACCATGAAAATATTTTTAACAAAAATGTTGACACACACAAAAAAAATTATTACTTATTGATTGGCATTTTCTGCAGATAAAAAGTAGCGTTTTGAAACAAAACAAAAAAGACAAAAACTAAAAACAAAAACAACAAAATGCTGCATAAGTATGTTCAAAAATAAACCTTTCACATTTATTGATTGCAGATAGGGAGTTTATGTGAAAATTTCAATTAGATCTGCATTGCATTGTAATTTGTATGACCTCAGTTTTTAATCCATCAAAGCTGATTACCCTAAAATTATAGCATTTATCAATAAATGGCCTCTAAAAATTACGTTTTAAGGAGATATTTAATATTGATTGCTGAATGGGCTGAAGTGAGTTGTGTAGGATTCCAATTCTTGAATCTTTAAGAAATTATTTTCAAAAGACAATATAGAAAAGCTCATTGACATGGCCACCAGTTGGAAGTCTTAAAAAAACGAAACAAAAAAAAAAATGAGCATACTCAGTGTATCTGTTGCAAAATAACATATGTGGCTTCATTAAGAAGCAAGTAGAATAAGAGAGACCTCAGATTGGTAAAGAGATCAATTTATTGGAAAAATATGTCGAAAATAGAGCATCTTTCAGCTTTTTTTTAATGATATGAAATTGTTTGCACACTTCTCTATATGGCAGTCACTTGAATGAGCTTATCAAGTTATTGAAAGATTGTAAAAATACAAAACTGTCAGCTTCCTTTGACATGATAATGAGAAGACAAAGAGATTAATGACCTGTCTCTGAGAAATTATTGATGCTGCATTACACGATGAAAAATAAAACCATTCTTAACAAACAACTTTTATCACTCACTTCCAAGTGTTTGGTGGAAACGGTGCAAAAGTCTTGTACCCAGGAGCATTGATGAAAGAAGATATATCACTCTCTTGTTCAGGATCCTTGCAGTTAAACACAACAAGAAGTTCAAGTAGCTTCTCTTGGCTTTTTTGGCTCAAAGAAGTTCCTGAAATAGTTAACAAAGTATTTTTTCGAATGGCTCTTATCAAAAACTTCTCAGTGAAAATTATCTATGATCAAAACATCCATACCCATTATTTTCATTTACTCTTAAAAAATGACTTTTACAAAGAGGCAAAACATCTCACAGAAGAAATATTGCAAAGTGGCTGCTTTATTACATCAAGTTGGCTATAATCTAAATCATACCAGAGTGGCGAAATGTTATTTTTAACATTGCACATTATTGATCAATCAGCTGCTACATTACATCAAAATGGCTATCATCTAATTTGTGGCCAGAGTGGCCGGATGTTATCTTTAACATCACACATTAGTGATAAATGAACTTGTTAGCCTAACATTGAAACACTAGGAAAAAATCTTCATTCTTTTTTACCTAATCTACATGGTAATTACTCTCATAGTGATCACTCTTATTTAAAGACAAATTAGGCAAACAGAGATTGTAAGACTGAGTATTGTTTTACCAAATTTAATGGTAAGTCTAATGTGTCAGGATTTGCTTGTGGTCAATTCTTTGACGTCTTACGTCCTTAGTTTAACCCAATGTTCAAACTGTAATAAATGCATAATTTGATAGAAGTGCGATCTAATTATAAATAAACAAAGTATACTAAGCAGGTGGTAAGAATAGAGAGGATATTTCATGAAGCATTTTAACAGCTCTGGCTGGACAGATGGACACCCATCATGCTCCCTAGTTTAAGCTTGGATGACTTCAACTAATTTCCAATGTATGATTAAAAAAAAAATAACATCATTCATTAAAATATATTTATATCTTTGTAAAACAGATAAAGCACACAAATCCTTTGACTCCTTTGTATTATTTAAAAAAAAAAAAAAAAAAAAGCAACATCTTTCAGATTAAACATATTTCAATCTTTGTAAAACAAGATAATGCACACAAATCCTTCGAATTCTGTAAAAAGAGAGATATGATTCAAAACTTTAATACTAACTGATAATTCCTAGATTGTTTTAACTAACGTTTTGAGCATACTCAGTGTATCTGTTGCAAAATAACATATATGAAAAAATTTGTTTAAAAAAGAATTCTAGAGGACCAAAACTTTAATACTAACTGATAATTCCTAGATTGTTTTAACTAAAGTTTTGCTAAACACTTCTTCCTTAGCACCACAGCAATAGATAGTGAACACTGCGAAACAATCAGACTCCCTTTCATTATAATAAACTCACCAGCATTTTTCAACATA
>BLXT01005153.1:1462038-1477307 GCA_019648995.1 Plakobranchus ocellatus
AAAAAAAAAAAAGCACACGAAAAACACTATGAAAACTTTTGCTGAAATAATCACTTCTTTTATCAAATCTATCTACAGCGTTAACCGTGTATATATAATAAGCACAATATCTCCATGCAGGTCATGCTTCAATATTAAAACAAACAAAAAAACCCAGGTGAACATTTGCTAAGCATTTCGAAGTTTTCGATGCTTGGTCTTTGATTATAATTACACCAACAAAAGCAAAATACTTACTCGAACTAGAACCTTTTATTCTCAGGCTGCCTTTTAACTTCTTTTTTAGAGACGACCATGTACCCATCTTCGATTTTTCAGATGAATCTAAAAAGTTAATGGGGAAAGCAGTGAACCATAAAAAAAACCCTTAGCAAAAATTGATTGCAACAGAAACTGAATTATATGAATGAAAAAGAAATAATAATTCCCTTCAATGACAAAGTGCTTGGATAGCTTGAAGGAACTGCAAGATGCCGAAATAAAAAAAAAATATAATCCCTCATTGCATTAAAAACCCACACAGTTTTGGCTATCAAAAGGCAGGGTGTTATAAAACAAAAAAGGAAAAAGGAAACAACCATAGGTTTATTTAATTTAAAAAAAAAAAGGTCCCCAAGGTATTAAATGTTCCCGAAAAGGAACTAAAAACAGAGGGATTAAAAAAAGAAATCAGACCTGGCGAAAGAGGTGATTTTGGAGAAGTTGCTACCCTGCTGATCTCATATGTGCCCAAATGCGACTTCCGAGCTTCTAAAGTCTTTATTTGCGAAGTGATTAGCTCCAACCCGCCATCTTCATCCTCGTTTTCACTCCCGTTCACTGCACTGTTGCCCACCATCGAGCCATTGCTGAGTCTGAGAGGGGGTAGGGCTGGTGGCTTTTCATTACTTGAAGGAAGAGAGTCAGAAATACTGGATGCCGTGCTGCTAGACCCTGTACGAAATCTTTCTCCCAAACGCCTCCTTCCTACGTCAGATACCTTAGCGTACAACCCGTCAACTTCTTCCTCTTCTTCTCTAGACATGGCACCTCTTGAGCTTCTGACAGAGTTCACTGACGACGATGGAGGAGAGTTTGCACTGAAAGAAGTCACAGCTTCTTCAATAACAGTCTCTATAATAACTGTATCATCTTGCGACTTGACTCCGTAAGGGGCCACGGGCGCCGACCGTTTCTTTTTAGACTGTATTTGGTCTCTGAGAGCTGCCTGCTCTAAAAATGTCGTGTAATCCACAGCCTGGGCGTCCAAGTCGCTATCCTCGGCGAAGTCGCCCAGACTATTTTCATTATCGACTGACCAGGAGTTGGTCAGGTCCTCCGGGCGGGGATAATTATCATTGGCAGTATCAATCTCCCGCCAGGAATCCCCTTGGCTGCGTCTGAACATGATATCGTTGTCGTTAGGGCGATACACTTTACCCTGGTCAAAACAGAAGCACCTCATCAGAATCAAAACTAATATTTTAATAAAGAAAAACAAGTACAAACTCTGTGCCCTTTTTTCTTCTTTTCGACATACTATTTTAATTGATCAAGAAAAGCAAATGTAAAATCTGCACTTTTTTCTGTTTAAAAGCACTTGAATATAGCGGTTGGATGAATGATAAAAACTAAATCATTTTTATGATATTTGCTATTCCTGAAGAGGAAAGGATAAAAAAAATTACTTGCAATGGTCCCTTTTGTTGAAACTATTAGAAGTTAGAGTAATTGTTTAAAAACTGTTTTAAATATATTTTTGCACATAAATAAAGGAAAAAAAAACATATGTGATGCTTTACATTAAGCTCAGGAAGAAACTTTTCAATTTGACATTGTGTTTAGACCAAAATGATTTATCATATAATATATAATATAAAAGTGTATTGAGGGTAGAAAATGTAAAGAAGACAGATAATGAGCAGAAATAACACCATCAGCTCTGATAATGACTAAAAGTAGTGACAAAAAGAGAAAAGGGGGTGATTGTTAAAAAAGATTCTACAAGACTTTATTCAACAGTTTTACGTCGAAAAAAAAAACATCAAATGACAGGGCATATTTTTTTGATCCACTTACATTCACAGCCAGTCCGTCATCTAGCTCTTCCACCTGATCGAGGTCGTCAAGGCTGTCGTGCCTGGTACTTGTGAGGTTAGTAATGTTGGCGGTGCTGAACGGCACCAGATCAACACTGCTCTCTCTGGCTCGGGTTCGCTGTGTGTGCTTCCGATAACCCCCTTTCTTGGAGACGGGACCTATGGCAGAAAGCGCATAAAAACGATCGTTTGATTTGGCTAGTATATATAGACAATAGTAAACCTCAAGGTATAAAGGGATATGAAGTCAATGCTAAAGAATGCACCAATGACAAACTGTTTTAATTGTGTGTTTTCTCAATAAACAAAATGAGAAATCTTGATATTAGCACTGAAAAACCGTGAATCGAAATCTCAACACACATGGGCAAAAAAATATTTTTGAGTGGAACAGCTATGACCTGAGCTTAAACCAGCCGTGAAAAGAAAATGGGCAAACAATATTTCATCTCTAGGTAAGATAAGTCGTGCAAAAGCAAACATTAAAGTGAACGAGATAAGCCCGGTCTAAAATGTATTCATAATAATAGGACACGCTGTTGGACAACATATATAATCACTGACTCGGCACATGACTCTCAAGAAACATTCAGGCTAAAAACAAAAGAAAAAGCAAAATTCAAATAGATATTCCAGGTAATGTGGAAAAACAACTTATGATTCATACTCTTCAGCAATATGTAAAAAAAAAAAAAAAAAACCAACCAAAAAACCCCCCCAAACATTTATATAACACATTTCCATTTTTTAAAGATTATTTTTGGTTACGCCATTATGACGACTGCCGGTCAATTCAATATCGAATATAACGCACACACCTGTCGGTTTGCCTGTGAGGGATAGGTTTCCGCGAACACTGCCTGTACTGTTCGAGTTTCTGTCGTTGACTGTGTCACTCCAGGTATACTCTGCATACAATTCTTTGAAAACTGGATATTTGCCAACAGACTAGAATGTGGATTAGATTTTAAAATTTTATGGCACAAAAGACAATATGTGAGAGACATTATGAAAAGCTAACTTCATACAGTTTTTCATTGACCTATCTTATATTTACTGTATAGTTTTTGGAAACAATCTCGGAGTATTTTAATTTTAGAAGTTAAACTTCTACACGAACAGATGAGGCTTAAAACAGTTACAGGCAATTGATCAATAAAAACAGAAAGTTACACTAAAGCGACCTGACCTGAGAAAAAATCAGTCTTATATACAAGTGGTTTTTTTTTTTTTTTTTAATTTTTTTACAAGTAACATAGCGGAACTTGTTTCATATTTTCTTTGCTTTACCCGTTATATCAGACATAGCTTAATTGTTCATTGAAAACCAATATTTATGGAAAACTTTCCACCAAACAACAAAGTGTGCTTCGACTTTTTATGGATATAATAAATCGCTATCGTCTCAACCGGTGTAACTAATATCTGCCGAAAACAGAATTCTTTTTCAAACCCCAAGCATAATAAAGAAGAACTTGAATTCCACCAGCACGAGTCCGACCTTGGAGACAGATAAGCAGAGCAACTCCTCAGTAGCTTCACACACCATTAAACGATTTAATGATTCAGCATAGTGCAACGAACACAAACAGTCGTAGTAAGTTAACATAGCTTGGGAAAAAGAATGCAGTGGACTTGTTGAATAACTCTCTTCTTGCATATCAGGAAAATTAAATGCTTTGATAAATTCAAATCTACATAGATAAGGATGCTGAGACCAGAGGAGTTTTTAAAAAATCCAACTGCACTTTTTATTATTGATGTGCAGGGAAAGTCTTTTCACGATCTGTATTAAATCCATAATAAGATAGATATATGGATGGATGGATGGATGGATGCATAGATAGATAGATAGATAGATAGATAGATAGATAGACAGACAAACAGACAAACGGATAAATAGACAGACAAACAGATAAATAGACAGACAGACAGACAGATAGATAGATAGATAGATAGATAGATAGATAGATAGATAGATGGAAAATTCTAATGCTCAATTAGCTCTAAACTTTGTTCCACCCACAAAAACTGTCTATATGAGGCGCCCCCGTTTGAAACTTGCTAAAGCAATTCAAAAGACAAAAAGAAGACACCAACAGAGAGCAGCGATAACAACACAAAATACCTAACATAAAAAAAACCCCTAACAAACAGCCAAATAATTAAAAAACAAAACAAAAACAAAAACAAAAAAAAAACGGCACCGTTGCAAGAGGAGCAAGAAGAAATAAATATTTTTTATAATCGACACTGAAAGTCTGATAATAACTGAATGAATGTATCACCTTCAGTAAAATGATTAAACGAACCTTTAAAAAATAAATAATAATAAAAAAGCCTGTAAGGTAGCTCAGCTCATACAACCGTTACTTGCCTTTTTCTCTTCAAATGAATTTTATCGTTAGAATGAAAGCTACGTACTCTGAATGTAATGATAAGATGTGTGCTGGATCGAAGAGCGTCTACGGCGTCAGAGTGCGTGATGGACAAAAAGTCTTTATCGTTCACTCTTACTATCTGATCGCCTGGGCGAAGTCCATTACTTGCAGCTAACCCTCCAGGGTCCACCCTAGAAATACAATAGAAATTGAAAAAAAAAAAGGGTTTTGGAATCTTCCAGCCTGAGTCTCAAAGACTCCTCACCTGTCCCCTAGTTAGTATCTGTCTGTTAGTGTTTTTAAGTGAAGAAAAGCAATTAAATTGCTTTCCGCCGCTTCAAAACATTATTTCATTCACACATCAAACTCTGAATGCCAGATTTCAGGGCAAAAAGCAAGAAGAAGAAGAAGAAAAAGAAGAAGAAGAAGAAGAAGAAGAAGAAGAAGAAGAAGAAGAAGAAGAAGAAGATATCTTTAGCTTTGAAATTTTTGCTTTGAATAGCCTGTATGGCTGACAGGCTATCACAGTAAATAACAATATTTTTGGAGTGATTAGTAAGTCTTTTTATATCTGTGAGAGTGAGGACTATGCCCTCAAGTTCAGTACTAAAAACAGAAAACCTATCTATCAGGTGAGTTGCCTTCGAGCAGTCTGGGCGCTCTGGAAAATAGGCTGCGGCTGCAACTTTTTCCTCCTGTTTTGGGCCATCAGTGTAAACGACACAATGGTCGGAAAATTTATATTTTATTCTAAAGAACTCTTTTTGGTAGGCCACCTCGATAGTATCCTCCTTTTGCTCAGTTAATGAAAAGACAAAGTCTACCTGGTGCTCTCCCCAAGGTGGAGGACACTACACATATTGGCTGTCAATATTATTAAGATTGATTGTAAAATTCTTAATGTGTATTTAAGTATGACAAATAAGGTTTGGCTCTGATTTATTAGCCCCCAAAAAATCAAGTAATGGAGAGTGAAAAATGGGATTATGGCACGAATTTAGAGAAAGTGATTTCAATTTCAATAGAAAGTTAAAAGCTTGCTTGGTACGCCGATGCTCGAGAGAGGGCTCTTCAGCCTCCTCGTACAAGCTTTTGATAGGTGACGTTCCGAAAGCCGTGAGGGTAATACGAAGGCCCTGATGATATGTAGGGTCCAGGGCTCTCATAAGGTTTTTTTTTTTTGCAGCACCATTATGCAGTGCATCCGTGGTCCAATATGGACCGGACTAGGGTGCCGTAAAGCTTTAGAAGGGTGGCTCTATCCGCACCCCAGTCCGTATGACCCACAACGCGAAATGAATATAATGCTTTATTACATTTCTTTTTTTAATAAAAAACGTGGCCAGTAAAGTTGAGTTTTTGGTTTCCTTTGTGGCAAGAAGAAGAAAACGTGTGCTCCACTTTATTTTTAAAATACCGATCTTTAAAATAAAAAAGGACAATCTGCCACTAAAACCGAGGGCGAATAGGTCTCTTAGAATCCCGCCTACATATCCTCCTTTAAATTTTCAACAACATATGGTCCACCGAAGACATCTCTCCCTCTTGGAGGGAGGCTTCGGTGGTTCCGATTCCAAAACCTAGAAAGGATCCTTCTGACCCATCCAACTACAGACTTATTGCGCTCTCGAGCTGCTTGTGTAAGACTCTCTAGCGGATGTTTAGTGAACGTCTAGTCTATGTGCTCGAGTCAAGAAACCTGCTGTCAATGGTTCAGTGCGGTTTTAGGAAGGACCATAGCACATTCGACCACTTGGTCAGATGCATGCATGGAAATGGAGAAGAAGAAGAAGAAGAAGAAGAAGAAGAAGAAGAAGAAGAAGAAGAAGAAGAAGAAGAAGAAGAAGAAGAAGAAGAATCAGCTTGGTTTTTATGGTTTGACTTAGCGAGCAATATTTTGAGTAAAGCAAGACTCAGAAGAGGCATCGTCACACTTCTGAAATATTTTATCCTCAAACCATTGGTTCTTTTCTAAGATTTCTCCGATAGTCGGTTCATTTCTTGATGAGCATAATTCACCTAACGCAAGAAAAGTATTTTCACCCTTCGCATAATAATTAATAAAAATTTATTTATTTTTCCATTATAATTTCTTACACATATTTCTCATTTTCATCTAACGTTTTTTGGGCTATAATCCTTGCTTGTAACCTGGGTTGCTCATGATAATAAACTGAAAAGTTTGCTTGCACCCCCGCCTACGATTTTCTTGGGCTTTCGACACCTCAGTTCAAGGCCACAATAAAACCTATACCATCTATCCATACTGTGACATTGAATTACACAGATTGACCCAAGCGCACATTGAGGCACAGCTTTTCCACACGTTTTTTCTATCTTCAGTTCTGATTCCAAGTCATCACATCAAGACTATATTACCCCCAACTGAACTGACAATACTGCCCTAATAAGCCTGATTATAATTGACCAAGACGTGAACGACATAGATACGATAGACTGAAAATACATTTTCATGCCAAAGAACAAAAAAAAAAAAAAAAAGAAAAGAAAATGCGGTGTTTAATTTTTCTATGCTGATCCTTCAGCAACAACTGAGTGGAGACGGTGTCCAATAGGAAAAAAAAGATAGGCGAAAGGATTATTTGGTGGAGAAAAATACAAATGAGTTGGAAAAGTCATTAGACAATAGACATACAACAGTCAAAACAAAAGAGATCTTGAGGATCAAGAAAATACAGCAGACTGATACAAGTAAGTAGGAAAAAATGCTGAATCATTCGACAGGGTATTCATTTTCACTAGTGTTTATTTTCTTCTTTCAATAGGAACAGGTAAAGGGAGCTGTTTGAATGACTTTCATAAATTAGTCTAGTAAAAATGCTTTAATTTTCTGTGTTCTATTTTATTTTTTATTAGTCTAGTAGAAATGCTTTAATTTTCTGTGTTTTATTTTATTTTTTTTTCATGCTGTCTTCGGCCTCGATAAGAGCTTTACGATGTTTCAACCAATCATGAAACTACTAAGACGTCATGATTGCATTTCAGCCTCTGAACCCCGCTTTCAACCATGCCTTTCGTTTTTTGTTCGATATGAATCTGTTATAAAGACAATTATTATTTATCGTCATGATGTATTAAATTTTATTTAAGTTTTTAATAGGTCTTTCCCTTAGTTAAGTTATACCGGGAGTTACGTTATACTATGAAGTAGTCGTTTTTTTAGCGACACTTTTTTGAATATCTATTTAGTTAGTTCATAGTCTTTTTTACTTTTGAAGCTGAAGACTATTTTTCCCTTTGAGACGATGTTTTCACTCAGTCTCACCCCGTGCAATAAATTACAGTCCCTGTTTTTGCTGCATCGCTCTAAACAGTAAACATTTTATAGTTTAAAAATTCAAGAGTTTGTTTAGAGTTTTAGAGTGGGAAGTTTTTGGTAAACATTTCTGCTATTCTCTAGGTCGTATTAAAGCTTGCAAATCATTTTTACATCTCGCGAAATCACAACAATGGTCCTATTGAGAGAAATCCTGAAACCGGTTGTTCGCCCCAGGCACTAAGGCTTGGAATTTCGTCCCCCACGAGGTACCATAATGTCAACATAATTTTCTTCTGAACACATTTCAAGTTGAGGACGACCAAACACTGATGCATATTCTGTTCCTCCAAAAATTTGTCAATAACTTAGAAGCAGACTAACCATATTGTTGGTTTTTCAGTTTGATTTTAAGTTTTTCCCCTCACTATTGTATCTTTCATTCAATATTATGCATATGGAATTGAAAAAGAAGCAATTTTAAAATTATGGCACATCCTCTGTTTCTATCTAATCTTTCCTTGTAGCTTTCCAGTTCAACACTATCCCATTGCACTGTGTAAAAAATCCTCTGCAGGTTAAGTCAATAGGTTTTTTATCCAGGGTATACCTGATTTTGCAATGTAAATGTGGCTGGATGGATCAATTAATATTCATAACGAAAAAATTATTAACGTCCCTTGAATAAGAAGGCTTGGATTTAATGTCTATATGAAGTGGAATAGTAAAATCCAGAAAGTGTTTGCTTTTACGCAGATCACAGACTTAATTTGCCGTCGATCGTGTGACAGAATAAGGTGCATATTGCAAACGAAGAGAGGACGGATGTAATGAAAAAGAAGATAGTGAGGAACTAAGTGTCAAAAACAAATATTTCACCAGGGAAAATGGCACTGTGTCCCTTTAGAGAGAATGGTGTTTGACCATAAATTTTTCCTAGCAGCTCTGTGTATTTGTTTCCTTCTTTTGAGGCTGGTTTCTGAACAAAAATTGATCATTATAAGGCCAGGAAAATAGTGAATTTTTGATTCTCTAATGCGCTGAAAGCAAGTTTTATTTTAATGCGTACACCATTTTGTTGATTTGCCATTATCAAACACCTTTTCTGGAGTAGAATTTATTTTCTCTTATGCACACAAAAAAATTAACTGCCCTTAAAATAAAAACTTTTGTGCGCCTATGAAGAAAACATGCCCTATTTGAAAGAAACTTGTGTCTGTCCCATTAATTAAAAATACTTCAATTTGGTTGTATTATTGATAAACATCACTGCATTAATGACCCAATGTTTTAGCCCATGTTCGTCTCGTACTAGGACCAGTTGCGGAACTTGAATACTTAAACAAGTAACGGAAGATGCTTGCGAATTTCGAGACGACTGTTTCATTAGGTGGCCGCAACCCGATTTTAAAACTCATGCATGCTCATTGGTTTAGGTATACATGCAGGTTTCTGGTATTTGGAGTCCCCAGCCGTGTCACTATATATATAAACACAATGTACATTTCACTATGGTGCGATACATTCATTTGAAAAATGAAATACTGTATTGACACCTCAGCAATCGGTGATTCAGGAATATCATTCGATTAAATCGGCCCTTGACGTCGACACTACTTGGCTAAAAAAATGTCTGATTTCACGATGCCAAGAGTTGTGAGGTCGGGTTCATCCTCTTAAGAACACTGTAATTTGAAATTTTTTGTCTTATCTGGCTATATAACGCAGAAATAATTATACAGAAATAGAATGAAAAAACTTTAATTAAAAAAAAAATCTTTATATTGACATGTCATCTTTTTACGAGTAGCAATTTTTTTACTCAGCACTTAAGTGGTTAAGTCTGTGATAAACTTCAAAACTGCCTTCAACCTGAAGATGATAAGAATACAGTTTTTGTTATATATCCATTATCATAGCCACATCATGCTTTAAATCAGTATCTTTACCTTGATATGTAGATACCAATTCCGTATTCTTTGCCTCCCCTAATGTTGAGTCCGATGAAGTCTGAATCTTGACTGACACTGAGCACAAGGCGTCTTTCCACCAAGACGCTAGGCTGGGCCGGTATGGAGTAGCCCTCACTCACCGGGGGGCTGCTCACCACTCGCCGCTGAGACACGTCGTACCTGGATAGATGATAGATTGAATATGTCAAAACCACAGCACTATGCTGTGCTAAGCGATATAGTTCTCATTAAAACCAATTTTCAAACCTATTAAGGTCCTAATGAAGGATTAGACTCTATGTCAACCGCCAATGTGATAAAAGGAGGTTCGAACCAGGAACGTCGCCCTTATGCAGCTTTGCACTATCAAAGCATCTCTCTAACATAATCTCTCTCCCTTCTATTTCTCTCTGTCTCCCTTCTCCCTATATATCTCTTTTCCTCTCTTTACGCCCTTCTAGCTCTTTCTCAGTCTTGCTTTTTTTTTTTTTAAACATAATTTGTTCAATTTCAAGGTGGTTAATACTATACAAAGAATCGTATAGAAATTCAGACAAACAAGTGAAGAACAAGGCATTCAGAAAAAAAAATGTAAAAAAGAAATAACAGTACATTATATTCATCCACCTGTTTGAACTGCTTGAGATTTATCTGACGGGTTTAATCTTAAGCTTCTTTACATAATATGACACTCATTTGTTTAGTAACTATCTTACAACAAAACGACAGTTTATCTGTACATAAGTATAATTATTGTGCACGACAGCTCATCTGCTAACAGTTGACGCAACCAGCTGTAGAATCCCATGAAAAACTAACAGACCTTCTCGGTCTGAACAAACGTGGTCACAAACTTTATCTAATAATCAAGATATTTGGTTAGTTGCTTAGTCTTTTTAAAAGTGTGCTTGTTAATTTTATACTCAACCCGGCCATTAGATGGTTTCTTTCTGTGTCATATAGATGGCTCACTACTTTGGTTATCTGATATTTCTAGCCCCATCTGGCAAAGTACGGCTATCTAGATGCTTGTACCAATAATCACTATAGAAAGTTCTTAGTTTCCGACGCTAGTACGCAAATCTTAGTGGAACTGGACTGCTTCTTTCTTTCAGGGAGGACTTGTGAAAATGTCGAGCCTTTGAGAGCTGTCGCTCAATCAAAAATAAATACCAGGAAAAAGTAAACATGCTAAGATTAAAAGAAACTGAGAAATAGAGACATTTGCCTCACCACAGCACCCTCTCCCTAGCTACTTTCCACTCGGGGATTTTATGTAAGCGCTTGACCACTAGGTTCAGCAGAGCAGAGCTGGACAACACCTTGACCGCACTACTATTGGCCACACACTGAAGATCCACTCCGTTAGCACTCAAAACCTGGTCACCGAGCTGCAACCCAGCTTGGCCTGAAGAAAAATAGACAGTTTAGGGAAATAAGATTTGAGAAAAAAGAGAAACAAAAGTCGGGGCAAATTGTACGAAGGAAAACTTGTTTTTCATTGCTCAACATTTTCAAGAATGTGGATTGGGTAGGAAGTTTAAGATGGTTGGTTGGATTTGTGACTTTGCGATTCGTTATCAAGAAAAGGGCTTCATCGTTCCATTCGAATTTGGTTAATCATTGCTAGTCGATTATTTCGCAGCTCTGTCTTTTTCAGTATCATTAATATCATATTATCACGCACAGAAATCTTGTTATCCTTGAAGTTAATCGAAGCATTCAGCAAAATCTTTTCAACCTGTAAAGTAGCTAGATCTATTTTAAACAGGTCATATAGGCCTAATATGATTTAAAGTGATATACTTGATTCTTACATAACTTTAACAAACTGTATATCCTTAGGTTCAATACCGTCTCATGGATCAATAAACTTTACGTAAGGATCAAACATGCAACGTCTAGATTATTTAACAGTTAGTTTGACATTCTATTGTCATTATGAGCAAAACACCATTTTTGCCAACACACTAAAACCATCACATGTTTTCCCTGGGCAAAATCAAACAGCTCGAAAATAATACACTGTTTTTTTTAACCTGCAATTGTTGTCCTAGTTTCAAGGGCTGATGACCTATCAAAACAGTGGCTTTGAAAACTAGCTTATCCTTGTTCCCCTCTAAATGCCAGAGGCGCCCCTCAATTTCTGAGTACTATTTACAGGAGAATTTCCCATTGTAATGCGACCTATTCCTGGTTAACTTAGTATAAAATGACTGATGAATAGACTGTAAAAGAATTATTATGAAAACCTGTTCAGGTAATAATGTGTGACCCATAAATGCGAGTCAGCTACCATTGTTTCTTTATAAATGACGGGTCTGTGATATTTTGCTCTTAAATTAAATTGGAAACAAAATACGGTGTACCTCTGCCCAGCGCCCCGCTCCACTATCATTTCCCTCAAACGCAGTCTTTATTCTCATACTTTTTTATTCTTCATATTTTGGCTAAATATTACGTTTCTTTCAAACTGTGTATGTCTCTGATAATAGAAATAAATCAAATTTTTTCACAAAAAAAAAGAAAAAAAAAAGAAGAAGGTGAATCAAACATAAACACTTATCTTTTGTTAACGTTAAAAAAATCATTATTATTGATGCGCACTTTTATGTTTTTATTTTAATAATAATATTTAAAAGTGTTATATAAAATACTTCAGTTATTACCTTTGACATAACTTTGTTTTTTTTTCTTATGCTATTCACTATGTCATAGTCTCATTTCATTAATTTTGATTTATCATTATAAATAAGGCACACAATAAAAATGCAAATATAATTAATGAGTTTTAGATCAAACCTTATCTTTGGAGACAATTAAAGAGAAGCACAAAGTAGGGTTTAGAAAAACCTACAAAAACATAGAGTATGTATTGAGTTGCTTTAAAAATAAAAACCACAGAAGAATATTGAAGACTCAAAATCGCTATAAAATATTCTAGTGTATAAGGCTAAAGAATGACACTTTCAAAAGATTTCTATTTGCAAAAGAGGAGAGATGTCCTGTCTTGCGGAAAATAAAACCCTTGTCACAGCACTTAACAAAGAGTGGCCAAATCTTTTGTAAGGCTTTGACCGCACGGTCACCCTCGGCCGAACTTCCTTTCCTAATAGAGGTAATTTTCATGGTTTCCAGTCCTTGCCTAGAAAATAATAATGTTCCTCATAAAGGGAAAAGAGCTACTTTTAGATGATTGTAAGAATATGAGGAAAAAACTTGAAAAACATGTTGGAACAACGAGAAATAGACTGGGAAAAATAAAGATATCTCAAATTCCTCATTAGTGATAGTAGAACAACCCGTAAGGGTAACATAAGTTTGGGCTCAGAGTAACATGTGCAAGTAATGGGGCCCATACACGTTACTAAAAAAAATACGACGAAATTATGCAACTGCAAAATTTGACTGTGTAGGACATTTTGATGTCAAAATAAGATTTGAATCTAAACTTTGAAGGATCAAATCCTTTTTACTTTTTTTGACTCAGAACGGCATGCATGAATAAACGTCAAGATATCATAAAAGCCAACAACTTTAAAGTATTAGATTGTCTAAATCATTTAAAAGACAAAGACTTTCATGGCTTTAAAGCAATCACGTTTAGCCCAAAAACTCAACTATTGCCATTACTTAGAGATGTATGTGCGACCAAGCACAAGTCAAACGTACAAATTTTAACGGAAACAAAGGATGTCAAGATTGCTATATTCTATTCTTCGTAAAACCGATTTGTAAAATTATTCACAACTGCCATATTTTATGATTGAAAGTTTTTCGTTTCAACATCTTTTTCTTCAGAGTTTAAAAATTAATAAACATCCATATAATGTATTGTATTGATTCATACGTTGCTTGAATTTAAATTAAAAATTATAAAGATTCTCAGCAAAACCTTTCACATTGAACAGGTCGGTGACATTAACAAAAAGTGTCTCAAAATGGATTCAATCAAAGAGTCTCAGTCTATAGGGGCAACACCAAGCATTGATTCACTGGAACAACTCAATTTGCGGAAGAAAACTTTTGATCTTATAGAGGGCCTTTCCTTTTTCAAAGGATTTAAAAATAGAGCGAAATTGTAGCACATTAACTTTTCTTAATTTGACATTTCTTTGATACATTCACAAAATTTGGTTAGACGTCATCATTCACGTTTTTAAATGCGTTTCGGTGTTGACCTTCATATATTTCGGTGAGCAATTATTGGGTTAAAAGATTATGCTAAATGTGAGACCCGCTCTATATTTCCGAAAATTTCAACGATTCATCTTTAGAATCTTTCGTGAATTGCAAATTCAACCTAAAAACAGTTTGAGGAACTTAACAACGCATTAAGAGAACTGAAGTAACATGATATTTCGGAAAAAAACAGCGAAGATGAGTCACTATATTATATTCTAAATTACGAGTAAAATGAAAAATTATTATTCTTACGTTCTAAATTTGGATAAAAACCGATAAGTCAAACAGTCGGATCATATTGTTAACTCAGGGTTTCATCTCCCACCATAATTTTAGCTATATTTAATCACTTATGGAAGAAAATCTAACTTCCATGGCGCCGAAACTTAGATATCGTATGCATTCATTCTCTCTATACCTTTTTTAGGCTACATTCACTGTTGATGATAATCATACAGCTACCTCGTACTATCCTCATCTCTTGTCTTATGAAAGGGTGCAAAAAACTAAAAAAAAACAAAAATTAAACAAAAGCAAAAAAATGCAAAAAAACAAAACAAAAAAAACAAACAAACAAACAAACAAAAAAATCCCAAAACAAAACAACAAAAAAAAAAAACAACAACAACAACAACAAAAAAATAATAAAAAACAAAGGACTTTCCATTTGTTAGACTTTTAGACAAATGCAGCTTTATTAGAGTGACGCGATCAGGAAATCACTTGTTTCTCATCTAAACGATCAAACCAAATTCTTCGAAATACATAGAAAACTTTCACTTTATAATTTTCACTCTCTTCTTGGTTTGCGACAATAAACAGTCTTAATAATGATCCAAACGTTGGGTTTTAGCTGCGTTAAAACTTCTTACTGAGCTCTTAATCTTCGGCTATAATGGCGATATCGATGCTATGTGAATTGCAATTCTTATGATGGCGTGCGAATTGACGCAAGGGAAGACGAATGAAGGATAGAAAACGAAGAACTCGAGGGTGATAAAACATTTCTTAACTATATAAAGAAGAGTTTGTTTTTTAAAATCAAGTAACCGTACTTTTTGTACTTTAAACCAGAATTGCTATTCTTAATACCATCATAATTATATATTTTATAAGCCTGTTACAATTACTGGTAGTCTTAACAAGACTTTAGATATAGGCAAAAGAATACAGAGACACTGAGCAAATTTATAGTTTAACATCTTCCATTTCATTCATTCCCAAACTAAAATTGTAAACAAAACTTTTCCTGGCAATTTTTTGGGATCAGCACCACAAAGCGTAAAGCCTAGCAATAGCAACCACAAAAAGGACACTCTTAGAAAGAGGCAAGAGCAACAAAGGTAATAATCCTTTGAGAAAGAACAGTAGACGGGGGTGAAGCCTCCCCCCCCCC
>BLXT01005153.1:1484904-1499473 GCA_019648995.1 Plakobranchus ocellatus
TCTACCTCTTTATTGCTATCTCTCTCCTCTCTCTCTCGCCCTCTCATTATCTCGCTTCACAGATCTCTCACGTTTTATCACCTTTTCTCTGACTATCAATAATTGTCTCTGTACCACTCTTTTTTCCTGTATCTACCTGTCTGACTGTCTGTCTGCCTGTCTGTCTGCCTGTCTGTCTGTCTGTATGTATGTATATATGTTTGTATGTATGTATGTATGTATGTATGTATGTATGTATGTATGTATGTATGTATGTATGTATGTATGTATGTATGTATATATGTATGTATGTATGTCTCTCTTTCTCTCACCTTTAGTCTCTCTCCCCCCCCCCTCTCATATTTCTCCCTCTTTTCATTTCTAGCGTGTCTCACCTTTCTCTTTCGTCTCTTTTTCTCTAACTCTCACGACTCTCTTTCTATCTGTCTACCTCTCTCTCAATTTGTTCATATTTCATACAAATGTATTCCTCAAGTCGACCGATAAATGGCTAAACTTTCCCACGCCCTAAAACTAAGGACTTTTTCAGGCAGAACCCAATGCCTCGGGCTGATTTTTCATACTCAAAAGCATCTCAAAATATAAGATCCGTTTCTTTCAAGCCTTATTCGACCACTTAATTTATTGAGAGGTTCCTTCTACTAATCATTGTAAAAATAAAGAAAATTAAGCTCTTTGTTTGCAAATATTAATTACACATCAATTTATTCATATACCCATACGTTTCAAGACCAGTCCTAATGAATAAGACATCGCACTTACATTACTTTAAAGAAACATTGGAAAAAACAGCAACAACAACAACTCTCATATTACTAAGACTGCACTTAAAAAGGAGCCTTCGTATGCTGTAAAATAAAACAAATGGCTCACCTGCTCACCAGACAAAATAAAAACAAATAAAATACTGTCGCGATTTTGGGAAGTAATAGCTTCCATAGAACTATAAACCATTGTAAACTCTACAACACAGCATAAAATCCTACCTTGTTTAAAAGAGCCACAAAAGCCATGGAATGCAGACAAATTCCCTCGTAAATTGACAAAAAAAAAAAAAAATTCCCTGCTCTGCACAAACTATTGATGTTTCTTCATATCATTGTACTTCATTTTTGAATGGATTTTTAAAATTTAATTGTAAAAAAAAGTGTGTATCTCAAAATTGTAAAAGTCATGTAACCACTAAATTCGGTCAACACAATTTAGTCTTCAAGTCAAAGGAAAAGAAGGAAAATTAAAGTAAACTTTTGAAAATGAACAGAGTACGGAAAAAAAAATCCAAATTAGCAAATGAATCATTTAAATATGTCAAAACATTTTATTGAAGGTATTTCTTTGTGATTCATTTCATGTATTTCACATTTTAAAATTATATTTGTAAGTTTACCTGTAGTGCTCAGCAGTCGGACTTACCTCTCTCGGTTTTAATGACAGCTTTAAAATAGCGTGATTGCCTTGTAAAGGAAAGTTTCCTTGCAGAGACAGTTTCATTAATGAGACAGTTTTATTAATGATTAAGTAAGATATATTAGTAATTACTTTTAACAACCACGTCTCATCAGTTAGTCTACGAGAAATGAGGGCAGCGAGACTAATTTTAAAAAAGGCATGATATCCTAAGAAGAGATCGAGAAAGGCGAAAAGCCGAGATGCTAGATTTTGTAATGAAAGGGCTGTGTAGACCTTAAGACGTGCAAGGAATTACATGGGCATATACAAAGAACTGTCAAAGATGGCACAGAGGACGAAATAGCGAACGCTAGTAAGCAGTGCACTTGATGATGATGAATATTTCTCACTTGTCATTACATTTTGCTTTTAGAAAAAAAAAACCAAAAAAAACCAATGATAATTAAACACACCTTTCAGTTATTAGTTTTTGTTTTGGGGACACATTAATATTACATGCAGCAATGATAAATCATCATTAATATGTGATTATCAAGTTTCACAATGTGTATCAGCTGCAGCAATGATCCTTGCCTAACATGACGACCCAGAGGGAACCTAAAAAAATGTGATCAAACCACTGGGCCTAATCGACACTAATACAGCACACACGGGTCCAAATTCCTGAAATGCGAACATAAGTTTAAAGCGCCGTTGGATTTCAGCTGCTCCTTTTCCAAATCCTTTTCTCAAAGCCACTTTGTGTGGTTTTGGCAAAAAAGACCCCCCCCCCCCAGAAAAAAAAAAAAAATCCCCCCTCACCCTGGATCCGGCAATGGCAAGTGCTAAAAAGTTTAAGTATAAATTATTGAGAACCCTAGATATAATTTACCTGAGGGTAAAAATAAGTTTCACGATCTGTTTTTCCCCATTTCTCTGAATATTTAATTGACATTGAAATCTAGAATCTTATTATATTTCATGAGAAACAGTATTACTCTCTCTCTCTCTCTCTCTCTCTCTCTCTCTCATATATATATATATATATATATATATATATATATATATATTTATATGATCTTTCACTACTCTTGTGTGCTCATACCTAGATTGTTGACGTATTGTATATCCTTTTGCTTCATGTAGTTATGAAGTATACAGTTTCTGTAAAAAAAAATCAACTATGCTCTATTTCATTGTCCCTATTATATCCGTGCTTTTAGAAAATCTGTATTCACGCGCATTGCATACTTATACCATAATCTACAGATATGTAATTGTCACCTTTGGTTGAATTTTTTCTCATTTCACTTCCACTCACCTGCTGGTGATCCTGGCCAAACATGACTCACATAGATACCGAGGCCGAACTCCGATCCGCCCCTGACGCTAAAGCCCATAGATCCACCTCTGACGCCGGAGATGGTGACCAAACGCTCCATAGTTGTAGCGCTGTTTGGAGGCATGGTGATACGGCCTGGGGGCAACAAGGATAAAAGAAGGTTAGAGGCATTCCTGGGGAGATGATTCAAAGGAATGAAGTAAAAAAGAGAAAAGTGGAGAGACAGCGAGAGAAATGAAGAAAGAGACAGACAGAGAGAGACACAAACATTATTCATGATGTTATATATTAGAAAGATATGCTCACACAGAATTGAGATTTACATACACACAATCACATATACATATACAGAGAGAGAGAGAGAGAGAAGGTGAGAGAATGAGAATAGAGAGACACTTAAAAGGGAGGTAGACAGGCAGCTGGTGATTCCACGTCTAAACTCAATAGAGATAATGTAACTTTGTATTTGAATCCAGATTTTGAAAGCCAATGTAGATGATAAACGTCGATAAAACTGTCCCATTTTGAGAAAAAATATGTTTTAAGATTGAAATATATAAGACAGGATGTTAAGATCATCGCTTAGGAGCCACTAAATGCTTGAAAGCTTCAGGATCCGAAGGATTGATCAACTACTTGGGATTAGATGAAATTATCGATGATAAACAAATAATAAGCTGCCAACACTTATAAAACAATACAACAGCAATGAACGATACACACGCACTTTTCACTTTCATTTGGCTTCTTTAGTCGATTGGCGGCCTTAAATTACGATCAAAATTTTGTACTTTGAAATATTATTTTGTATGATGTAAATGATCATTGATTTCATAGAAACATTAATAACGTATAGGAGATGACTCTGTGATTAAGGTCGTGTGAAATTCAATCTATTGGATATTCACTGAAGAGAAGCATCGTATTATTTTGGCTCTCTTCATTTATGTAAAAAAAAATATTGTAAAGCATTTTACTTATTTTTTTTATATTCATCATAAAATGCTTTTAAACTGAAATGAAAAAATGATTTATCTTTCAAGAAAAAAACAACAGTTAATGCAAACTCTTACGTTAAATTTGAATCACATCCAGTGAAAACTTTTTAAAAAACTTGAGAGCAAAAAACCATATTTGATTTTGAATTTTTCTTGACATATTTAAAATGTTCTTTTCCAACCTATCATCCTTTACAACATGAAACGGATATTTAACGTCTTTGGCAAAATATTATTTGACTCTATGGTCACCTGCCTCGTAAATAATGCACTGATAGATGTAGGTTCAACAAGTAGTCCTTAAATTCTACAACACATGTGTTTTGAGATACTGTGGCTCTAATTATACGTGCTTCCAGTTTGACGGACTTAAATGGCGTGCCCTAGAAAGTTAGGGTAGCGGTAGCGAGAGAAAGAGGGAGAGAGAGAGAGAGAGAGAGAGAAAGAGAGAGAGAGAGAGAGAGAGAAAGAGAGAGAGAGAGAGAGAGTGAGAGAAAAAGAGAAAGAGACGGACAGAAAGAGAAAAATCGAAAAGGCGGGATGAAATAAGAAGATTCTGAAGATATGATATGTATTATTTTGTGATTGCATTTTTTTGTCATTGTCCTTTGGGGAGGGGGGATGTGTGGCAAGGAGCTGTTTTGGTCCTCTTCGTAAGTGACACTTGTCATACCATGGCCACATACCCGCTAATCATTCTAAGCTTTCAAGCAACACTGGACAATGGATAAGCTCTCTTACGACAAAAAGGGTACTGACCTTCTTAACTTGGCATCATCCCGTATCTAATAAACCTTTTGTAACTCCATACTTCCACAAACCTTTCAAAATCTTTTTGAATTTGAGGATCTAGTTTCTTTAAAGAGCTTTTTGAAGATCAGAGGATAAAAATAATAACATGCTTTCTTTTTTTTTTTTTTCAAACTTCTATGACGAATAATCTTTGACATTCTTCAGCTTGAAATGCCACAGAAGGAAGTTTTTTTTTTTCCTGTTTACATTACAAAAAAATTCATCCAAACATTATTACAATCTTAACATTGATGAATTGAGCATGATAAACATTTTTGTTTTGCAAACTAAAAAAAAAAACAAACAAACAACAGTAACAAAAAATGTGTTTAAAAAAAGCTAGGAAAAAAAAAACGGGCAGAAGAAATTTACTTAGATGGCATTTTGCGCGGTCAAATATTTTCTTTGCAGCTTGTATACCATTATAGCGTACGGAGTGTCAAAATGTAAATTTGTCAGCAGGTTTATTTCAATCTATCGCTCGCCTTGAACATAGTTCCTTAAAGTTTGTATCATAATATGGTTTATTGTAAATTATGCAGAGCTCCACTTCTATTAACACCAAACCGTTTCAAGAGTAATGTGATTGCCTGTAGGGAAATCGATTCATAAGTAATAGTTACGCTATGTTGTTGTTGCTTTTTTAAAATTAGTGTATACAGTTATCTTTGAGCATTGTAAAAACTCGCGGAAAAACTTCCAAACTTCCAAACACAGGGCAAAACAATTGGCTACTTGTTCTCTCCCCGCGCTCAGCTCAATAGAGAGAGGAACAAGGACGTCCCGCGGAGAAGGCTCCCGTTTTGCCGTTGTTCTGCTGCTACAAGCGAGACCTTGGTTCAGAAGGCGCCTGAATAAAACCAAACCCTTGTAATTGTCGCCACAATTCCCCTGCCTTCGCACAAAAACGCTCGTTATAGAAAATTTAAGGGGACATTGAAGAAGTGTAGAACATTCGGCTTACAGGGCCTAGCTATGCAGTAGCAGCTCCTGTTCATTTTAAGAATTTACAGACTCAACAATCTTAACTATATTAAAACCTCTTCCTTCTCATCTGAATCCCCTCACACTCTTACCCTCTCCCCCTCTTTATCCCTTACAATAAGCACAGTCACTTACTGCAACTGTCTATATGTTATTTCTTATGTTCTGACTCATCTCTCTCCTCCTCCTTCACCACCATCACCACCACAAGGTTTTGTTTTTTCGACAGTATCATCTCATAGCATGAATGAAAATGAAAAAAAAAAAAAAAACCGTTCACACTAAATTACTATACACATCCATGCTACTCTTTGGAGGACAATAAAGAAAACTGACGGTATGCCTCAAATACGAACCAGCTTTCGAAAAAACTGTGTGCATAATATAAGTTTTTATTTGGGATTAAAAAATTCCAAAATCTAAATTCGGATTAAAAAGAAATCAGTTGACTAGATCAGTAAGAATCAAAAGATAATAATGATTTGGTAGTATTTGATACCGATATTTCCTTAAAATGGAAAAAAGCTATTTGTTTTTGTAATATTTTAACATTTTAATGCACCGTTTATACCCATTCTTCGTCTCATATTAACCAAGGCCAGACAACGCTTGCTTAACGCAAAATGTGTAAAAAAAAAATTATAAAAAGAGATATAAACAAAGAGACATTTTAAAACTGAATATTGTTGCAAAATATCTGTTTTCCCATTAAATGTTTGTATTGATATCTAAAAATTTGGCACAATGAAAAGGAAAAATTTAGTTGACCGGAAATGAGACTTAAATATTAGGCCCATTTTGCTATCTATTTGACTCTACGCAAAGACTGAAATTAACTCAACTTATATAGATTAGGTGCTAGGGTTGAATCTAAATCTGAAAAAAAATAAGGACTTTGTCTTTTTTGTCATTAATAATACACGCCATAATTTTTTGACTGCAATAATTCCAAAATTGAGGAATCCGCCCTTATAAATGAATAAACTATGAAAATATATTGACAAAACGAAAGAAAGAAGGAGGGAAAGATAAAGCGCATTTAAGTCTTTTTTTTAATCATGACCAATGCAAGTAGTTTGTATATCTCATTCTTTAATTCTTTAAGGGCTTATTCGCTTATCCAGCGCCCGTGAAGAAATGAAGTGGGTCTGTAAAAATGAAACTAAAACTTACCCATGAAATCTGGTCGTTGAGCTGGGAAATATTTCCCAGTGACGGATCCTGCATGGGATCCAGAAGACTTTCCAAACATCAGTTTGTCAAATTTCGTCCTCTCGGATTTGCTCATAGGTGCTCTTACATAGGCGACCAGTTTGCTCCTTTCAGGCGTATTCAGCAGACGCTGCACGGTATCCACCAAGCGAACTGTATCGTGGTCCCGTTGATACTGCTTGAGACTTTTATAAAGTTCGTCCCGCTCTGGGCGGCTCAAGATGGCCGATGCCAATTCATTGAAATGCTGGAGATATTCCTTAGACATCGTTACAGCTTTGTATGTTAAGATGTTAATTCTCTTCTTTAATCAGTTTGAAATTTTTCGAGATAATTAATTTTCTACGTCCATGCTTCTTGACACATTATGACTCCGTTTCCTTTTTGGAGCTGGGATATTTTTTTGAAATCGTTTGAGCTTCATGCGTCTAGAACTCTACATGCCATTTTTTGTAACATTCTCGCAGTATTTTTGTAATAACTATATCAGAAGGTAATCAATATAAAACAATTCATTTCGTAATTAATGCAAAGGGCACACTTTGTAAAGTAATAATATAAAATATGAAGTATCAATGAAGAGTTTTGAATTTGATCAAAGCCACCGGAAAATGGAGTAGATACCTCCTCGATTTCAAGTACCACATGCAAAGCAGACATATATGATCATGCTTCGCTACTCAAGTTTTTGCTTGGACACTAGATGAGACATATTTTATCCAGAGTGTATTTCTTTAACTATGTTTAGTAACATGGATGAGAGTTAAATATTTGTCCATCCACAATAGAATCTTTTCCAGAAACTGACTAGCAAATATCGCCTGTTATCTAAGAAAAGTAACAATGATAAGTTCCGGCACAACAATCTGATGGTGTTCGAACGTATACATTAAAATATATAACGAAACATTGATTTCAATGAATCACTATTTTTACTGCTAAAATCGAAGTATTATCAGTTGATGATAGAAAATAGAAGTCTTATATTATAATATACACTCATAGCTTTGTTTAAGACTATTTGTTACATTTTAAAGTCTTCTAAGACTGATTTAGAAATGGCTGAAAGAGGGTACCTTATAAATGACATTTAATGAAGAGTTTACAAGAAATACCTTTGTCTTTTAGAAAAAATACATTTATTGAAACAAGCATTTTATACTAGAATTTACTTCTAATAATGTTAGAAGGTAATAAACAGAGAAAGTTTAGATAACTTGAACACATAGGTCTTCGGGCTTCAGCCCCGCCACCGACACTTTGGACTGAGAAAGGGCCTGAAAGTCTGAAATTATCTTGTTGTGGACAGTCTATATCGATCTTCTTACTTGTAAGAAAACCACCACATATATCCAAGAAAGTAGTATCTCATCGTAGTCAACGTGAGAGCACTGGCTTATCTCACAATATCGATTTTATGGAAACAGATCGATACAATCTGTTGCGGTTCTCTCAATCTTGAGGATTGTGTTGGATGTCTAAGCCTACCATTAATAACTTATTTATAAAGGCTAAATACACCGTGTATTTTAGTTATGAACGTTTTTAACACCGTTTCACCTTTTTTTAACTGCACATTAATTTCAATAAATAATAACAGAGTAACTAGTTTCTCTCTAGGCTGGGTGAGATACCCGAGTGTGGATATGAACGAGATTATCTCTCCTTTGCACGAGTGCGGGCTTCCCTGTTGAGTGAGGGTAAAAATACATCAATAAAACATGGGTAGAAGAAGGTAAGGGCAAGCTTGAACACATTGCGTGAGGGAAATTACCTTAAAAACCTGTGGCTGAAAGTGACAAATCCTTTTTTTTCACCCCTTTGTCAAAAGCTCAAAATTTTTTTTTCCAATAAGTAGTAAACACAAAGCCAGCAAGTAAAACGGAAACAAAGCTGCATGCAGGACAAAAAAAAGTAATCGTAGCTATAATAACCCAACAAAGGTAAGTTCAGTGACACAATAGATGGCAATTTGGGAAAAAAAAGAACCCGAGAAGGGTTCTGATAGTGTCGTAGCAGCTGAAAGTATTTTCATGGTATTTAAAACGGCAGTGTTTAGTTTTCTGGATTCAAGAAATAAAGTGAAATTTGAATCAAGAAAAAAAAAAACTACAAGAAGAACAACAAAAACCTTCACGGGAGGAAAAAGTACAAACGTTTATACTTAAATGCAGACAAGAGGAAAAAAAAAAGATCAATTTCACTTGAAAAGATCAACAACTTTGCCTTTTTTAAAAATTAAAACTTCATCCTATATGAAACCAGGTAGCTATTAAACTCTATTAAAAAGATTTTTTGCCGCATTTACAGTGACTGTTTACTTGTCAAGTATTAAGTATCATTGGATCGATATGAACATCGCAAGACTGTTTTCAATCAAGCTTATTGATCTACCCAGGCGGGTCGATATGACTCATGAACAGTCGCGGCCTACTCTATGTATTATTTATGTAAGTTAATGCGTCGAAAAAAAGTAGGCCGAAAAAGGAGGCTTCCTGTGAATTTTTTATTAAATAGAATTTATTTTTCCTGCTCGGAAGTTGAATAGATAAAGCAAGTCTGTTAACTGTAGATAGGCCTAAATATAGGCCTAAATGCTTCCACCATTTCTTAGTCTTTGATCACGCTAGAATAGATATAAAGTTATTATAATATCCGTACTAGTCCTCTTTAATAAGAAAACTTTGAACAATAGCTCATCAAGATTTGATATTCAAATAGTTCCGGAACCTAGTGTTTAGCACAAAGCTCCACAAAAAAGGGGAACAAGCAAAGAAATTTCTGCATGACCATTCTCAAAAAGTTTCACCCTTCCTTCCACCATACATAAAATTTATAGAAATATTAAAGAAGCTGACAAAATCTGGCCTTTTGTCAACCTTTAAGAGTTATATATTGCGAATCAATTATATTGTTGATCTGTAGTTTTCGAAAAATACCACTGTAGTTGCTGCTATCTTCTTCTTTAGGGGTTTTATCTGTAACAGACATTGGCGATCATGTTCCTCCACTCAAACATGTTCTCAATTTATCTTATAAGGCTGTTATTGCTATCATTACCTGCTGTCCACGAGCTAAGACTTGAAAAATAAAATATCCTCTGTTACTTCTGCTGCGTTTACCTTCAATCTTGCCAGTGATTGCTTTTGTGTCGGCAAAATTTTAATGTTCTCATGGGTCTTATTTTTGGTCCTACTGCGTTCCACCATCTTCTTCATCAATTTAGAATTGATGTGATTACCGGTTCAGTCGTTGTCGATTGCCCGATGGATGCAATTCATGTCATATCCAAGACTCGGTATGTTATAGACGTTTATAAAACTTTTAGAACTATGTCTGGGGAAGTTGTAAAAATGTACAACCGCTGAAATTAAAGTTAATGAAATAGAGAGAAAGTATATTCACTAACTAAAGAGGTTAAATATGTGACATTTGTTAATTGCACAAAAAATTCAAACACCAATAGACGTTATAGTGCCACAACAGATGAAAAAAGAAAGAGAATCCAAGGAGCTCGACAAGACCAAAAAATAGTTGATGATCCAGACTTTGAAGGCATCAAACCAGCTAGGGTAAGATAAAATAGAAATAGTTCTGTAAAAAAGTGTAGCAGATACATGATAAATTAGCAACTACCCAGAAAAGAGAATTATAAATATTAATATGTTTAAAATATCCTAAAATCCATAGCGGTAAAAGAATGGCCAGCTTAGGTTTACAAAAAAAGGCATGTCAAAAGTTCACAAATCCGTTTTTATCAACGTTTTAAAAATAAATACTGAGGTATTTACGAGATCTTAACTAGCTGATGCTACGCACTTTCGATGTGTGTGTATTTGTCTCATACTTCTAACGTGTTCTCTCAGGCTTGCGGGCCCTCGTCGAATTGCCAAAAGCAAGGTCAAACCCGCAAAATAAAGTCTGCGCATGCTGATTAACCAATGAGCCACGGGCGCTTTACTCAACGAGGGAGAGCGTAGTCAAATATGAAAGAGTAAAGGAGAAAGCAGGAAAGCTGTATTATCTCAGAAATACAAATAGTGGAAGAACCAACGGAAGGATCTGGGTAATAAATTAGAAACAGTTGGAGAGACATTGAATAATACGAGTGTTTGCTTATAACTCAACTTTAATCAAATTTAAAAAAAAAAAAGAGGAAAGAGGAAAAAATGTAATAAATATTATGTAACTACGTCGGTGAGAGAACGAAAGAGTTGCTGTTGCAAGCAAATATATGTTTAAAAAACTTTGCAACTTCATCATCGAAAATAAGAAGAAGCTGGCGTACCTGTCTAAGTATGTGCCCTATAAATTGATACAATACAATAGCAAATAGATCAGATCAGCAAATCTTAAATCACAATGTCTAAGCACAAGATTTAGATAAATTTATTATTTTACCTAGACGTAATGTTGAGGAATTTTTACTGCTGACGGTAAATAAATTATGATTAATATAAAGACATGCATACAACAATTCTCTTAATAATAGAATCGTGAATGCAGGACAAATATAAGGATAGTAATAATAAATCAAAGACCACTTACAATGAATGTTGTTTTGAAAGAGGCTTTTATTCGTTTTTAATGGAACCAGTATTGAAAAGATACGAGAAGAAATTTTTGAATAAAAATTGATTTTTCATATTAGACCAGATGACCAGAAAGAAGAAAATAGCAGTAGAAAGCTGCACTGTAAAAAGCCTGTTGAAAAAAGGCTGAATTTTGTAACCTTTTGTTCCAGATCAATATAAATACCAAGAAATACAAGATGCACATGGTGCGATGTATATTGAAAAAAAAGCCACGACAAGACAACCTTTAACGATGAGATTCTGAACTGAAGTTGTGCTGTTTATTATTTCTTCTCCCTATATAGAAAGCAACCGCCTCGATGCGACAATCCAGAAAGCTCTTCTTGGAATTCAGAAACCAAAAGGAATATTTTCTTTAAATCTTTGAAGTCACTGATGATTTTCACCTACCATTATTCGAAGTTTTATCATTGGTATTATCATCATTTCCCCAGTGTTGCTGCCCTCGGACAGCTAATAATGTTTAAAAAAATATACATTCTGCCATATCCCATGATCCTACACGATTTCAGCGGGGTTGGTTAAGGCACAGCTTTACAGGAAGAACAAAATTATAGAGACCTAAGACTGGTTTGAGCCTGTACAGTTTCAACATGCTGACATTCTGAAATATTATGTTGAAAGCTTCTTCCATGGTTTGATATCTTCATTTTGATCATCGACTAAGTCATTTGATAAGTAAAATCCACTCTTACTTGCACCTTACCCGATGGATTGATTTGGGCTGTGACTTGATTAAAAAATATACTGACAAAAAATCTATCTTATGATAAAATTACAGAAGAAAGGATACACGGCACAATGTTTAGATGTTTAAATTTTTTTCAAATTAAACAAGCGTAGTAAAAATATCTAGACAAATAAAGGAAAACATTTTTTACATGTTGATATTGTTGGATAATGAATATTGAAACAAAAAGGATAATAGCTAAACAGAATTCGTCTTCTTTTCCCAAATACAGTTATTTGGGACTGACTTTGCCATTTTAACTGTAAATTTCCTAGTTTGCATAACCTTAAAAAAGATGGTCACTCGAAACAGAAAGTTCGAAGGTTTCTCAGTGATCTTATCCATGGTAGAATATCTTTTAATTACACCAAAAAGTGTTGGATTTAAAAAGATTCCTTAATTCATGGTTGAGTTTTACAACGATAAGTCTATAATTAAAAGTTCAAAGAAAAGACTTCAAACAACATAAAAAGAAATCTTAAAATCATATTCCATGAATATTTTATACCTTGTCACAAGGCTCTACATTTCGCATGTTTTGTTTCCAGTTTGTTTATTCATCTTATTATTATTTCACGAATGTGCATTTTTATGGTAAAATTATTATGGTTCATTTTAAACCCCTTTCGGACAAAACAGTAAGATAGTATGGGGGTACTATTTAACCAATGCTTAATAAATAAATACCAACTTTTAATAAAAAAGACTTTTTACATCAATAAACTATAGAAATACACTTAACTAAAATTAACTTAATATAAAGGCTAAAGTAATTGAAAGAACCACTGGCGTGTTACCACATGTGAATTTAATTTATAGAAAACACACAGCTTACTGATACATAAACATAAACTACATTTGCAAGCGATTAAGTCATTTGATTCCACCGTGCATTTGGAAATATAAATTAGGTCCAAAAGATGAACGTTTGCCAAGTAAAGCAAGGAAAGAAAAACAAACCTCCCAGTATGGAAATAATTGAGGAACTTAAGGGTCGCTGAGATCTAGATCTAGATTTAACTGACAAATATAAATACATTCAGATCCTTTTGAGAATCAACTGGCTGCTAAATGGATTTTATTTTTGTGATACCGGTAGGTATTCCATGAAAAGGAAATATTTTTTGAAAACCACATTTTAGGAGAAAAATTCCACTTGTATCCTGATACAAAGAGCAGTGCGTACAATATTTGTAGCTCCTCTATTTTCAATCGACAATTCTGCTGATAAAAACACAATTGTAGAATCGATTCTAACTGAAAAAGATATTTTGATGACATTATAGATAAGCACATATTTCATCGCACTTTGATATAACTTTTGAGTGTATTCAATAGTACACTTATTCAAAAGCATAAGTCTCATGTCCTTTTCCAATTCTAATTTTAACAAGGTTTGTTCCTGGTCAGCTAAAAACCGAGTGTTTTCAGACTACAACTTGATGAAACCAAACAAAAGAAGAACGCGATAAATCTTTTTTCGTTTCAAACATTAGATAACAGCGAGGAAAACGCACTGGAATCTGAGGGCATCTTTCAGTATAGGTTGCGAATTCAAGCTCGCTACCAACGTCCTTCTCTTACGAGAACCTTAAAGCCCGATATCACCTTGCAGTGGAAGGTTTATATGCATAAAAATTCGAAAAACATGAACACAATATTATACTTGAAATAATTATTTTCAAAACATCGAATCAAAAATGCAAACGCACTGCGTTATAAACACAGTACTAGCCAAAGATCTTCTGTTGAATAACACACAAAACTGAAGGGCAATCTATATTACCACTTCACTCATCTTTCTCCATCCAATAATAAAACAAGTCACTCTTCTTCACAGGTGGGTGAGCAGCAACACACAGCTCACCTGGCCTCGCGTGAGGCTGACTGGCGACAGATGTTGACACTCGCCTCTCTCACATAGGTACAAGAATGAAGAGATTTTTTACTCGCTAGTTATACCACTGACCAAACCTAGCTGTGGATATGGAGATTCGAAGGATTTCACGTGTCAAGATTAATGCGTAAACCTACCATGCTTTTCCTTTACTATTGGAATATAATTATTAATGCCCTGAGTGTTAGTTAGCTTAGTGTACCGAGGAAGGCAACGACTCACTTTGTTACAGAGACAAAAATATCCATTTCCACGACCAAATTTGCTCTCAAAGCATGCTGTTTTGAAGGAGGCTTTGAAACAATATCATATATATATATATATATATATATATATATATATATATATATATATATATATATATATATATATATATATATATATATAAACTTTATAAAACAAGGACAGAGAAAAAAATTGAAACACAAAATCACAAGACTGGTTTTTTGTAAATTATCCATAAACCGAAATAATTAAATATAGAGAGAACGTCTTTGCTGGTTTGAGAATGGACATGTTTGGTATCTTACGTGGGACAAGTGAACCGTTTTCTCCAAGCATGAAATAAGCCTAAATTATCTTTATCTAATCCAAATCTACATCTCAGCTATGCCACAGCATTCTTCACAC
>BLXT01005153.1:1520171-1525171 GCA_019648995.1 Plakobranchus ocellatus
ACCCAACATATGTTCTACGGATTCTTTATCATGAGAACTGCATCACAAGTAAGTCGGTTCGACACCGACGGACGGAAAATTTAAACTGTTACCTTGTTAGGCATTAACGTCAACAAGTTCTCTGTCTGTGTTTTCAAACAGTTATTGGCATTGCCCGTTGCTCGAGGCTGTTTATTTACCAAATATGTTCATAAATATTTTCATTTAATAAACTGGCGCACAGCCTTGCGTGGAAACACAGGTAATGAAAGCAAGAGCAAAAAAAAAAAAAAAAAGAAAAGCATTTTATTGCTGCCACAAAGGTTGTCTGTTTGTGCAGTTTGATTTGGTTAGATTAATGCAAGAAAAAAAAATCAATTGGCTATGAATTTGTTAAGTAAATCTCAGTTAAATCTTGATGCCTAGCACAAAAGAAAATGCAATAAAAGTGATGATTGCAGTAACGAAAGCTGTCTCGCCGTAAGTTAGCAGAAACTGAATTTGAAATGCTTTCGCAGAAAGATTAATGAAAAATTTATGTGGGAATGCCAATGTGTTGAGTTTGTATATAAGCTTAAATGTTGAGGTTGGACTATGCCAACGGTTTACAAGACGAAGAAAAGCTTAATATGATTCTATAAAAAGTGTAGAGACATTTCAATACAAAGTTGAATGAAAAAATATTTATACAGGGTTAAGTAATATGCCATTTAAAAAAGTATTGCTTGGAGAATCGTGATTCTAAGACCACATCATTCGCAATTTTTTCGACTGTCAGGACTGATTTATGAAGAATTTGCGTTAACACCTTTGTTTTTATTGCGCGTAAGAGTTTTGTATTAAGTTTTCGAAATGTGATGAACTTAATAAAGCTTTATAGAAAACTTATCTTTTATTGCCTTGCAGAAACATGTTTTGTGATATGTACGAAATGGTTCTCTAAGATATCAATTTTTTACAAGATTGAGTCAAAGGAAAACATATTAATTGCAAAAATGTCTTATCGTATTAAGGAACCCAATTAGCCAAACAGAACGATATAATATCGATATTCTATTAAGTCATGCTATACATAGTCTGTATATTGGTTTTTCTGTATTTTTGTTGTGTTAAGCCTATTGAGGAAAAATAAATTAACAAATATTAGTCTGAAATATATTTCCATTTTCGTTCTTGACTGGATTTCAGTGAAGTTCTCAGAGCCTAGGGATTTTAAACTTCGGACCAAGCTGCAATGTACACTAGTTGCTCTGATGTTACTTAAACCTCATTTTAAATTTTAGGTAAAACATGAAAAATGAAGTAAGAAAAAATGGCAGTAGAGAAATGCGTATGCGAATCCTGAAGGTGGAAAGAGACTACTCTTAATAAAAGTCATTTTTTAATCATTGATGTTATTAATTTAATTAGTTTGAAATTTATGGCACGTAGCCCGCTACAGGCAGCATTATCACAATCTATTATACTTCGCTCACAAGTTATCTCCGATGCTGTTTCTGTTCTCGACAGGTCGTGGGGTAAGGCTTTTAACTATGAACCTTTCCTTATACTACCAGGGCTCGAGAGACAACTGAGCCCATAGCCTCTTGATCTAAGAGCTTCCGTTAATCACAGAGCTACCAAGCTCCACTCATAAGGCTGTGCACAGCAACTACGTAGCTTTTTAACACTAACCTCCAAGTCAAAGAAACATACTGACTCGAACATCCAAAGTTATTGCGTAAAATAAAAAAAAGGTTGAAAATTTACAAAAGAAAAAAAACCTCTGCCTTTTAAACCTCTTTCTGTATCGCTAAGAGCATGCAACAGATTTACTACACAACACTAAAGCAGAAACGAACATATCAATCGTTAGAGAAGTACTTTTATGTATTTATTCCTTTTATATCATAGTACTCACAGCGTCCATTTGGAAGATGAGCGGTTAATTTGCATGTGAGAATCGTGTTAGTCAATTTCTTCAAGTCTGGCTTCTCGTCCATTATACCGGTAACTGCTTAAATAAAGTCCCACTACATAGATTGCTCATATCCTTTCCATATACTCAAATAAAATATGTAAAAGTACAGTCACAAGAAAGCGTGTCTAAAAAAAAAAGAAATCAAAACGAAGTTACAATGAGCATGAAAGTAAACAGAGTATTTTCATGTTGCTTCAACGTGAGGTGAATCTCAATTTTAAAAAAATTATTTGACTAGAGTGAGTGTATGATATTTTTGAGGTGTCACTTCAGCGTAGATCAGTCATACTGCCCTGCATGTGACACCGGCGCCGAACAATTTGATTATATGACATACTCAAGAAGAGTCGCATATTTTGTCTCATCTGGCCCGAAATTGGCGTTGACTGTGACTTTGACATCTTTCCCGCGGTGCTTGCTAAGGGCAGCTGTGCCTTCCCAGTTGTCATCCTTCTTGGCGAGATGAAACCATTCTCCGGCGGCCACCACAGCCACAGCTTTGGCGTTAGGGATGTACAGCTTGAAGTCGACTTTGGCCAGACTAGTCTTGCAGTTGAGGACCAAAGGAGAGTACAAAAAGCAGCCCTCTTTCCATTGCGCATACTGTTTTGGGAACGGGTAGGCGGCCTTGAGGGCTTCTTTTACGTTGATAAGGTAGTTGAAAACGTTGGGCAGGGACTTGCTCTCGTCAGAGGCTTCCAAAGCGAACACCTGGAATTTGAAGTAACCTGCCTGAGGGAGCGTGATGACAAAGCTGAGGACGCCGTCTTTGGTCTGGGTAAACACGAATTCACTATTCTCCGAGTCATCCTGACAGTTGATAAGATTGGTCGTCACCTACAGAAAATGGGAGAAAAGAGTGCGGGATAACATGTTTTGTTTCGAGAGCAGAAAGTAAAATTCGCATTTAAGATAAAACTAATTATTATTCCAACATTAAATCCATTTTCTGTTACGATGACTTTAGAACTGTTTCCGATACCTCTACAAATTATTGGAAGATTTCTCAAAACCTGTTTTAAGAAAATCATTAAATTCAGGATAAATTTGAAATAAATAAGAATTAGCCCTTTGTCATACTTTTATGGGATCTTGTAAGCCTGTAATTTTTTGATTCAAAGCAAATGTGGGGAAAGTTGTTTGTCGAAATGTTGCCAGTTATCATTAAAATTTATTGTTGTATTTCTACTTGTAAATTTAAATAGAAATATTTAAGCACAAATATTTTATGAAGTTTAAACTGAAAATCGATGATAAATTATCTTGGGGATCGGTTTTTATAAATTCTTAGCCAGTTATTACACATAAAAAAATGTCTTTGAATTATACTGTTTAAAAAAAAAAGAAAACACGATAATAGCGATGAAACTGTTTCCCCCAGACAGATTCTTTGCTCATGAAATATTTGCCAAAATCAAAGAGTATATTCAATGACAATAAGTTTTTAAAATCTTTACAAACAGAAGTCACAGCGGGTAAACAACAAAACCCAAACATTTAGGGAGATGCTACAAATATTTTATTTACTTAACACATAGGATGCCTAATACCTGTCATCCATCATCAGAATCATACAATATGGTAGGCATATAATAAGGTTTTCTATTACCGCAATACTCCATCATTTTTATGCCGTGAATAACTGACTGATTTTTAAGACATCTCTCAAAATTACCTTTAGATTTCGTCGAAATGTTTATACTATTTATTGAATCATTAACTATACAAATCTTTTCCTGCTTTAAAATCTTTTTTAATCATAACACTTCTGCAAAATAGTTATTTGTTTACTATGAAACGAATTAATAACGTTGAAAAAGTAAGCTAATTATGGAGTTGACTTCCCTTCAAAGACAAGGATCATAGAGAATTAAAATTGATAAAACTTTTGCCAACATGTAATAATGCTGATGGAAATCAGTAAGGCTCTTATCAATGGAAACCATTGTGAAGCTCCTCAGTATTTCATATAATATTATAGGGAAGGAAAGGCAAAAATACGAGAAAAAATTCGTGAATAAAAATAAATTAGCAGCGCATCCTCATGATCCTGCAACTTATTTAGGCCTAATTCTTAGTTGTTTTTTTTTATTGCTTTTTGCTTTTGAATGTTGAGCATAGTTTAAATACTTTATGCAGTTGGAAAAAAAAATACTGTAGTTACCTGGTGTTGACCTTTTTGTTTTTTTTTTTTTTGTTTTTTTTTTTTACTGATTTAGGAAAAAAAGCAACAACTATAGCAACTTATAAAAGCAACAAATTATTTATTGTGTTAAATCCATCAATTCAATTTTCCTTTTCATTTATAAGCTGATCTATATTTCAAGAGTTTTAGGCTATTCATTTCTATTATAGTTAACTGATTGGAAAACTGAAAAATCTGCGCTCTGAGGTACAGTAATAAACTCTCTAGATCATAGTTTCCAACAAAAAATCAACTTTCTTGAAATACAACAGCCTTACCTCTATCAGAGTTCAGATTTCTAGAATTAACAAAATACAAACTTATTCCTCTATAAAAAGTTGAAAGATTGCCTTTTTACAGATGTTTGAATGTAATAATTATAATTCATAGCCTCATCAAAGCGCTTTCTTTTGCGATCTTTGTATTTTTCTGTTTTATTCAATACGAAACCATCGTTCTCTATATTTTTTTTTCAGTCTAAGCTTTCACAGCCTATTTTTGAATACAAGCCAGAATAATAATTTTCAAAATAGATGAATAACATTAACAATGATGTGAAAATAATGACGATGAGCTTACCTTCACAGGCTTGGGACACTTAAACTTGATCTCCAGTTCCGTATTGTTATCCATACTAAACTCAGGATCAGCATGGCTTAAGGCCTGCATGTGAAGCTCACCAAATTTGGGCTGGCTGCCTAGGTAGCCCACGGGGACCTCAGGTCGCTCGGACATTGTGATGATTATTGGTTCGAAAAGGGATAAATCAAGGGAAAGACGAGGGTAAAGGAAAGGGACCACTGGAAAACTATGGTCTGAAGAGGAAGGGCTCCGAGGGCAAGAATGAAAAATGCGGTACCTGGCGTGAGCAGGGGA
>BLXT01005153.1:1530171-1548480 GCA_019648995.1 Plakobranchus ocellatus
CTTCACTTTTAATAAATTTTTAGTTTTGCTTTTTCTTCATATTGCCAACGGTTTGCATTTACGACTATGAATAATAACAACAGCTACAACAGCAACAACAACAATAATATTAATGATAATAATAATAATAATAATAATAATAATAATAATAATAATAATAATAATAATAATAATAATAATAATAATAATAATAGTTTAATACGTGTACGCTAATGTAATTGACAGGATTACTTTACTTGTAAAGGGTGTACAAAGTTCAATTGCAAGTACAGATTTTCGTACAAATAACACTTGTGGCTTTCCATGTAGATTATACATAACTTTTCCGGTAGAAGGAAAAACGAACTCATGTCGCTACTAAGATGCTCTCAAGAAGTTAACATTAACATGCATTTAGATCTTTCCTCGTAACCAGTGAGTAAATCTCTTTCTTAAGGAAAATCTTTATCCGCCTCGGCCTATTAAGCCTTCCAACTTCTACTATTTTCCAAGTAAGAAAATGAAAAAAAAAAAAAAAAAGCACTTTATGCTATTTCAAGCGTCACATAATTTTTTTTTTAATGCTTTCCTCTAAAAAATTAGCGCTTTTAATTTAAGCTTATTCTATTTCTATAAAACTATATAATTTGCCGAAAGCTGCAAATCTACTCATAACCTTAGAAAGCTTGTTTTTTGTAAGCTTTTTTTCACGTGCAGAATAACCTCTCGTTTAAAAAAGTGTATCTGTGGTTTAATCATCATGAATCTGAAACAAAATTAATGATATAACTTTCTACGAACAGCTCCCATAGGCATAGACCTGCCGCTGACTAGATTTCGTTAACGTTGTAGACCTATATGATTCATTTGACAGCTGTGTCGGTTTTAATGAATGGGCTTATCTTTCAAAATGATAAAGTTGCTGTCTACACAGCGCAAAACCTGGAGAATAAAGTTTTTAAAACAAACAGAAGTTTGCCAATCAAGGTCCGTCAAGTGCTACTTTAGCAAAGTCATCGCCTAGATTTTGACGAGAGCAGACGATGAATATTTTAATAATTTCATTAGAACGACGAAGCTACATGTAATTGTTTTCTAAGCGTATTGCATGACCTCAGTGGAAAGAGATTTTAAAAAAGGAAATTGTCACACAGAAAGCCAAATTAAGATTAATAAAAAAAAAAATGCTTCCTGGTCTTACGAAGGGTTGTGTGACAAAGTACGTTTTGTATTTTCAAAAGACTGAGATAAGGCGAAAAACGAAGCATTTTCCTTTCTATTTCTTTGCGTTTCCTTATTATTAAAGATAATACTAAATCTGGTATTGAAAATACAATATTTACACTGATAATCTCATTTGTCCTGGTTATGACGTTAAACTGCATCCGTCGGACAATCGGCGACTAAATCGGTAAATCCATCAGACTAAACCACTTCTGTAGCTTCCCAAGAAAAAAAAATCGTGATCCAAAACCATACTAAAACCTCGGCTAACAATTTTAAGGGGGTTTGTCATTCCAATCCAAATCCCTCGCTCGGGAGGGATAGCCATGTGCAGCAAATGGCTTCAAGTACGAAGTAGTCATTTAGCGTCTGCTCGCAAAATTAATATTAAACAAACACCAATAGCAACTGGAATGTGCGTACACTTCATCAGAAATGGACAGAATAAAACTTAAAATCTTAGGGCTTGCTGAGGTAAGATTGAAAGGGGCAAGTTCAATGAAACTAGATAGGAAAACCCTAATTTTCTCAGGAGGACATACAGATGAAAGAGGAGTTGGTATCTTATTTGATGTAACGGCAGCAAAACGTGTGGAGAGTTGGTGTCCACTTTCAGACAGAGTTGTTGTACCTAAATTAGTAGCCAAACCATGAAATCTAGGAATTATTCAAGGGTTTGCACCAAGATCTGACAGTGAAGACGTAGAAGTAGAAAAGTTTTATGAAGAAATAGAAAAAGCAAAGGGCTATCGAAAATCCCACGACATCATAATCATAATGGGAGATTTCATTACAAAAGCTGGGGATGAAATGGTAGAAGATGTTGTTGGCCCAGTGGTATAGGGATTGAAAATGAGCGTGGAAATAGGCCAATTGCTTAGTGCCAAATCAATCATTTTAACATCACAAATGCTTCGTATCAAAACCATCCTAGGCGACAGTGGACTTGGAAGAGCTCCGGTGATAGAAATAGACACAAAGTATATTATGTTCTCATTCAGAGACGATTCCAAAACATCGAAAACACTGCCGGAAGCCGACTGTAATCAGATCATATTCTATTCAAGTGTACATTTCAGATAAAACTTAAGAAATTAAGAAAGGCATCGGCTAATCATAAATTCCAAATGAACATATTAAAATCTCATAAAAAAAGTAAGAGACAAAATTGCTATAGTTGTGCATAACAAATGTGAGACTCTAAATAACATCTCAGAGGTGAAGAACTATGGTCAGAACTGAAAGATTCACTTAATGAAATGACAGAGAAAAAAAGCTCCCCCAAAAAAGATAAAAAAGAGCATAAGGAATGGATAAACAAAGAATTACTCGATTTGATGGAAGAAAGGCGCAAATAAAAAAGGTACAAGCCAAATACAAAAAAAAAATCAAAATAAAATGCAATGCAACGCGAGGAAAGAAGAATGGATTAATCAACAATGTCAGGAAATAGAGCAAAAGGTAAATAGATAGCGAATTCATGCATACTAAAATTAAGGACATCAGTGGTAAGAAAAACAAATGCAGTAGCCCTGCCTGCATCAAATCAAAAGACGGGAAAATGTTATTGCAAAAGAAAGAAATACTAAACAGATGGTCAGAATACGTTGAAAATCATTTTGAAGATGATAGGTGAAAAAAAAATTAAAATATAAAAAAAAGAAGGTCAAACTATCCTTGAAGGAAAGGTAGAAGGAGCAATAAATAAAATGAAAATTGGAAAAGCCACAGGACCAGATAACATACCAGTAGAAATTATTAAAGCATTAGAGAATATATAAATAGATCTGACAACAGAACTTCATAATGCAATGTACAATAATGGTACAATTCCAGAAGATCTTTGTAGATCTGTTTTTTATATTACTGCCTAAATCATCAGGAGCAAAAAAATGTGAACTTCATAGAACTATCAGTTTAATGAGGCATTATACAAAAATCCTGTTACGTGTTTTGATGCAAAGAATGCGCAAAAGTCTAAGACCAGAAATATTTCCAAAATAGTTTGGCTTTATGCCTGATAAAGGGACTAGAAACGCAATATTCACTTTGTCAATACTTATGGAAAGGCGTGGAAAAAAATTCTCCACCTCTGTTTCATTGATTTTTCTAAGGCTTTTGACAATGTAAATCATGTAGATATATTAAGTATGCTAAATAAATCTGACATCGATAGGTCTGAGAATAATTAGAAATTTATACTGGGATCAAACTGTATCTGAGAGCATTGAATGAGAGCATAGTGATCTTTGTTATGTCCTTTACATGGTTAAAGTCACTAACATGTATTTCAAGCACTGATTTAAGTCAGATGTTTAGACGGCTGATTTATTGAATATGAAGGAACAACGAGTACATGTATATAGATTAACATGAATTGTAATAATACGAATTTCATGCAGCAAACCTATAATAAAAATACTGAAAGTTTAAAACTCGTCTTCACAGTCTCACTCCCAAACTGCGATTGATTAACAAAATGAACAAGCTCACAACCAAACACACCCATACGTGATACGAATACCCTCAGAGGAAAGAGGCATCAGTTTCGGAGTTCACCCATGCTTTGGCAATTGCAGGTTTATCACCTGAAGGCTAATTGGAGACTATTCTCGTTAGCCGACATAACATCCTCTCCCTTCCCGAAAGAGCTATTCGATAAGAATAATGTAGTTTAAATAACGAGAACAAAACTAATAAATAATACAGATGAGTGTAAAGTTTATGCAAGGAAAGTAAACTAAAGTTCATCGGGATATCGTGCAGGAAGGACTCCACGGTTCTGGTGTTGAGAACGTCTCACAGGGGTGTCATGATAGTGGAGAAGAGGCGCCTCAAGCTTCAGGTAGCGCCTGAGTTTCAGAGCGTTCCACATCTGGCCGTCGGATGACAGGCAAATCCAGTTGCCAAGTAACTTTAGGACAGTCAGGGGCTTACACCAGGGGGACTGACCTTGCGCGTTTGAGGCAGATGTCGCCAGCTGAGGTGACGGTGGTCGTGCTCGGTGAGAAGATGCAGGAATCTGCAAAGGAAGTGGGTGAGGTCGGTTGAACATAACCTCACCTGGAATTCTATTGTACGGTGTTGCAGCTGTGGCAAGATAGTTGCGGAGTAGGGTATTCCATTCTGGTAAATTGTGGCCCGTTGTCACTGACCAATTCATGCGGTTCTTCAAACCGAGAGAAAACCTCATCTAACCACCCAATTATAGCTGATGACCTAACAAAACAGTGCGAGCCATGGGAATCTCTGGGAATTTGCGTTTGTAATCAATAATAACCACCAGAAATTTAGACGATTGCGGAGCAGTCAGGAATGTTTCTGTAACATCTATCGCAACTTTCTGCCATGGTGATTCCGGCAGAGGAATCGAGGTTGCCGAAACATTTGCGGGGGCTAAGGACTTGTCACTCAGTTGAGACAATGCTTTACAAAGTTCCCTATTTCCTTGTCTTGACCTGACCACCAGTACGACTGGCGGAGTTTTAACTTCATGCGGACAATACCTAGGTGACCTTCTTGGGCTTTGTTTAGAAGGTGTCGTCGCAAAGCAGTGGGAAGGGCAATGCGATTTTGCCGTAGCAGACACTGGTCCTCTGTTGGGACTCGTCTCGAACGGCGAAAAATTGATGAATGCCGGGAGCCACAGTCTTTTTGCTGATCAATCCCGTGGACATGAAATGAAGCACCGTAGACAAGGTGCTGTCACGCTAGGTAACTGATTTTACGTCGGGTAGAGGCAGGTGGTTTGTCTGCAAAGCACCGACGATGTTATCATGGATTGAATCATGCAACGCAAATTGCGCCGATTGCATGGAGAGACGATTGAGAGCATCAGCCACAAGGTTATCCTTACCTTGCCGGTACTCTACAATATAATCGAAGGGCGAAAGTCGATCTACCCAGCGGGTGAATTTGGCTGACTTTCTGATTGTCGACCGCAGGAGGGATGCCAGTGAAGAATCGTCAGTCCTCAGCGTGAGGTGGCGTCCAAGGAGGTACTTTTCCCTGGTCTCACACGCCCAGACACACGCCAAATCTTCTTTCTCGTTGGCGACATACGATCGTTACCTAGGCTGGAGAGTATGCTAGATGTGAGCGATAGAAACCTCATGGCCTTGCTGTGTCTGGCTCAGGACTGCCCCCAACCCAAGTCGGAGGCGTCAGTCGTCACGAAGGCTGGAGCATTTGGATCGAAGATGAAAGAGCGCACACTGTTAGCAATAGCGTGCTTAATCTTGTCAAACGCCGATTGACAGGCAGCAGTCTAGCTGAATCGACGTTTTTTTCAAGTTAGCTGACGGACGGCCTCGGCTGTTCTCGCCAACTCTTTGATGAACCTTGAAAAATAGTTCACCATACCCAGAAAACTCTGTGTTTGCTTCACAGCTTTTGGAGTTGAAGCGTCCAAGATAGGTTGAATATTTTTGGGGTCAGGTTGAATCCCGTTGGCAGATCATACATGTCCCATATATGTAAGTTTTGGAATGGCAAATTCACACTTAGCTTGCTGCAAGCGGAAATCTTTATCGCCGAGTCGCTGGAGTGCCATGCGGAGATTGGCGTTGATCCATAAATCAGGATGTCATCTATGTAAGCGATTGTGCTAGGTCAATCAGCTAAGGTTTGTGCAACCACGCGCTGACAAACCGAGGCGGAATCTTTGAGTTCCATCGGCGGGCGTTTGTATTGACCTAGGCCGTGGTTTGTCAATGTTGTAATGAGATGGTGGCTGTCTGGTACCAACTCAATATGGAAAAAATCCCTTGCACAGATCTAACTTTGTTAAGAGAGTAGCGCCCCTGAGTTCTAAAAAAAATCTTTGCGGTTTGGGAGAGTAGAGCAGTCGGGGATGACATACCTGTTGAGTGGTGATAGGTCCGTTGTAATTCTGTAGTCTCCATTGGGTTTAGGAAAGGTCACCATATGATGAACCCAAGAGGATTTATCTGTAGCTTCCCAAATTCCAAGGTCATCCATGTTCTGGACCTCCTCAGAGACTTTCTGACATCGCGCGAGAGGGGCAGGGCGAAGTTTCTTTGCTGACGACACAGCGTCATCGGTGAGCAAAATCTCGTGTTGGTAGTCAGGAAAGGTGCCCAGTTCGTTGGACATGAGTCGTGGATACGCTTGTGTGACATCCACGGAGTAGTGAGTGACTGCACGTATCTCCATTGTTGACAGGTCGATCTATAGACCAAGGACTGAGATGAGGTTCTGGCCAATGATAGCACTACAGCGAGGAGCCAGGACGTGAAATTCTGCGCAAACTCGTCGGTTCTTGTTTTTGACCTGAGTTTGGAAGCGACTCAGCGAGCGTCCAGACAAGATAGTGTTGTCAAAGTTACGGAGAGTAGCGGCAAGGAGTAATGGGAGGTGAGCAAAATGGCGCCTGCTTGTTGCTACAGTTATATCTTAAATTTGTGCTGTCTACCTCAGCAGTGATGGGAATGAAATGCTTACCTCTGAGGAGATGCTCTGTGTGGAGAAAAGGGCGGGAGGATACAGCTTTAACGTTGTTGTGAAAGGCTCGTGTCCGCTTATCACGTTTGGGTGCAGCAGGCCCAGAACGACAGGCTCTTTTGAAGTGACCTAGCTTACCACACAGGCTATATGTCTGGTTCAGCGCAGGATAAGTGGTGTTTTTGGCACGGTGACCCCGGCGACCACAGTTGGTGCAGATCAGCGTACCAGGTTGTTTGGTGTTGCCCTGTTGTGGTGATGGCCTGTGTGCTAGCCTGTGGATCAGGGATTGCCCCCCTGATGGCGAAGTGGCTGCGGATGCAGACTGGTCCGCCTGCATTATGCGCACCACTTCGCCCAAGTCAATCTTGGGCAGGGTTAGGAGTTTCTAGTGCGTTTCATGGCTGAAGCAGCCACAAACCAGCCTGACTGCGAGATGGTGATTCTCAAGTCCCTCGCAATAACAGTCAGCCATTAGCGATGACCTCTATGCTACCCTGCGGTCTTTGTTCAGGTCGTTATAGGTCTAAATAGGTTGACCGAAACTTGGAAGACGCTCTTTTCTTTACATTAGAAAGGAACTCATCATGACAGCAGTCGAAACTCTGTCAACTATGGGCTGGGCAGAGAAAATTTGAATTCCCTCAAGGCCCAGGGGATTAAATAATAGGCCGTGTTTGTCCTCATCGCCAGAAGGCTGATTACGAGCGGCATCTCGCATATAGATATAATTGTCAAGTAAGCACATCCATAGTTTGTAGGGCTGAATAGGGTCCCCAAGGTGGGGCAAAAAATTCTTCAGGTAAAGGCAGACTTTTATCGGCCATAATACTACTTTCTGCAAAATAGTCGAAAATAACTTGAAAATGAAGATCAGTTAATCCAGAGCAGTGAAAATTAGTTCCGCATAACTGAAAGCTAAAAGTATGTCTGTAAAAATTAGGAACGCAACTCTATTTATTGTAATTCAGATTTTAATTTCACAGAAAGTTTCAGCTTCGTCTCCATTTGTTGTGTCCTTTATATGGTTATAAAGACAATAAAATGTATTTCAAGCACTGATTTAAGTCAAATGTTTAAACGGCCGAGTTTATTCAATATAAACGAACAAAGAGTATATGTATAGATTAACATAAATTGTATTTTTGTAATAATACGAATTTCATGCAGTAAGCCTATCGTAACAATACTTTATAGTCTCACTCCTAAACTACGGCTGATTAACAAAACGAAACAAGCTCACAACCATACACACCCATACGTGATATGAATACCCCCAGAGGAAAGAGGCATCAGTTTCTGACTTCATCAGTGCCTTGGCAGTGGCATGTTTATCACCTGAAAGTTAATTGGAAACTATGCTCGTTAGCCAACACAACCATTTCATATCCATCAAAAGAGGTGTGAGGCAGGGGTGTGCAATATCTCATGATCTTTTAATCTATATAGTGAAAAAATCTTAAGGAATATTTCAGGCTTACAAATAGATAGAGAGAATCTTAATATTACAATAATCTCAAGTATGCAGAGGATACAGTTTAATAGCTGAATCTGACGAACAACTCCAAAAACTTCTAGATACTGCAGATTTAGAGAGCGAAAGAATGGGCCTGTCTTTGAATGTTAAGAAAACGGAATGTATGGTCATCTCAAAGAAATCCGCTAGCACCAAGTGCAATTTCGTTAGCAAAGTCGAATAATCAAATAAGTTACAACATTCAAATATCTAGGTTACCTGATAACATTAGAAGGCAGATGTACGATTGAAATAAGTAAAAGAATAGCCATGGCCAAAAATACAATCCAAAAAATGAAACCAATTCTGGCAAAAAGAAACATAAGTATGAAAACCTAAATAAGGGTAATGAAAACATACGTATGGCCAGTACTTTCGTATGGGCAATAAACAAGGAAACGGAGAAAAAACTTGTTGTCACTAGTGGTTTATAAGAATGATGAGGATATAAAATGGACAGAAAAAAAGTCGAATGAATTTGTCCTGAAAGAGGCTAATCTTGAGCGATCACTAATTAAAACCAAAAGACAGCGGCAACTACAGTTTTAGGCCATATTTGCGGACACAAGGGTTTAGAACACTTAGAAATTACATGTACTGTAAAGATTGAAGGCAAACGCAGTAGGCCTACAGGTAGACAGAGAATAACTTTTATTGACAATCTTAAGTCACAGGCAACAGGGCAACAGACAAAGGTAGCAAACAAAAACTTTATTTAGTTAACTGAGAATAGGTTTGAGAGGAGGAATATGGTCGCCGATGTCTGTTCCAGACAAGGTGCCTAAAGAAGAATCTCATTCATTTCGTAATGAAACCCTAGAATGCTCTGACTCTGAAGTTTGAAGATTATTGTCCATCCACAGAATGCAGTCCAATCGCCCTGACTAAACTCAGCCGTCTGCGTCAGGTCTCTCGTAGAGCTATGCACTTTTCTGTGAGGGTGGTGGGCTCGGCGAGAACGAGTGCCTGAAAGTGGCTAAGTTTGGGCAAGTCTTTTAAGATATTTTCAGCTGATTTGGGCCCTTGTCCGCACTGGCAGATGGATGTCTCTCCAATCTTGGGCACCATGTGTACACGTGTTTTCGGGGCTTGTCAATATGTTAATTGTTATGACCTATTCTGAGCCGGTGGATAATGGTTTTCTCGTCTCTGTTCAAAATGTGATATTGGGTCGTGTGTAGTGAAGGATGAATATTGAAGGATGAATACCTGGTCCTGCCTGCTGCCTTTGTGTATGTCCTTGCCTCTTCAAGGGGTGTTTCTGTGGTGTTTAGTGGCATTGAACCCTGTTTTGCTCTTTTGTTCCCTGAAATTTGGCAGTGATCAGAAATCCACTGTAAGTGTAAGACAGTTCTTAGTGATAGTTCTGTTGTATCTATGAGTAGCTTTCAGAGGTGTGGGTGGGTTGCTTTTTTTAGTGTTTTGAAATGCTTAGAGAACAGACGTTGCATCTGTTAAGAAGATTGCTTGGCTTGTTAATTTGTAACCTGACTTAAATGAAACTGAAGTCAATATTAATCTTTCCTTTGTTGCGTGAATTCTGCTCTTTTATATTTAGCTAGAGCAAATTCTGTTTTTTATTTTGGAATAATAAGATATTCGACCCTGCTTGGAGCAGTTTTGAACATTTTTTGTCAAAGGTTCAGGGTGTTTGCTAACGACTACAACACTACTACCTCTATATTCTAATAATTCATGTTTTTATTACTATAATGGGTTTGAATGTAACGAGAATAATTATGTGACTAAAAGTTTTAAACAATTTGCACCTGTAATTTTATCAAGTGATTTATTATACTTTGTCAACACAAACATAAATTTCAAGATTTTATGGTCACACTTGCATGGTGGCACTTATCATCTTAAACAAAACTATAGAAACAACTGGCGAACCAATTTATGTTTTTATTTTCATTTCTTACAGTAGCACTAAACCATCCAAAGATTTAAAACTATGTCTTGAGACCCATTCTAATGATTTGAATGTTATGATCAAAAGTTGAGAAAATAGATTCAAGGTTATTTTTTCCTTCTTTAAAAAGTTTTTTTATAAAGTTAAAAATGCCATATCTTGGCTCGGAATCAACATAGCTGTGTCTGGTAGTCCCTATTACAAAGATTGCAGAAAGAAATTCCTGACTGTTTTAATAAATAAAAATGTTAAAAATGTGAGTTATTTACAACTAATTCAGACTAGACTTGAACCACACAAAAATCACATGACAGAGATATAAAGCAAAATACTTTAACACAGTTGGAACTAGCCAAGCATTTTTCATATTACACAAAAGCATTTTTTGAAGATATCTCCAAATATGTTCAATTATTTAACCTTTTATCTCTATTCGGCGATAGCTGACAAATGACTCATTTTGACTTGACAATACGTGAAAATTAAAAAAAAACACCAGCAGAAAATAACATTTTTATTATATTGCATCATTTATTTCTAAGAAAACAGTAAGATTATGCAGAAATCACTGGCATTACTCATTTTAGAGATACTAGAGTGATAAAGTTCAAAATACAGAAAACAAGATTTCTCTGTTAAAATAATTTTAGTCCATGTGCATTTTAAATGGCGATGAACTAGAAAATCCTTTTCAAGATATCACAGTAATTGGCATCTATTTTGAGGTATATTTATAGATCTATTAACATTAGCTTCAATATATTATAATGTAAGTAAATAAGTAAAAATTTCCTTGCAAAATTTCTGTTTCAACAAGAGTATTGCACAAAGTGGAATAGGCTACTAACTGGAATAAAGATATAAAAACTTCCCAAATATAATAAGCTTTCCCCCAAAAAATTCATAAATTTAGGAATTTGATCACAGACAAATTTGTAAAAAGACAGAAAATTCCTGAAAGAAAAAAAAATCATAACAAAGATAAATGAACATATAATCTAATATAAGTCAACTAACGAAAAAATAGTTTTTTACAGTACTCATAGCCTAAATTTGTAAAATATGTTTATGCAAAAAATCTTAAAAGTACCGCAAAAGAATTTTTGTGACTAACCCATACTAACTTAGTTCTTTTGCTTAGAATCAATCTGGAAAATAAAGGAAGATATTTGAAACGATGAAGGCACATGTATTGAAAAAAATTTTTTTAGCAAATGGTAAAATAAAATAGTCATCCACTTGCCATGTACAAAACGTTTTGTTTTCAAATATCTCGTTTGTGTTTATGTTGTAAAAGAATACGACAATCAACTTAGGATTTACTTGAACAAATTTGAACAACAAAGAGTATATGTACAAACCTAACGCTCCAAGGGTTTATCAGGAGAATAAAAACACCAGGCAGAAAATACCATCAATATATTACCTCCACTGGACAATTGTTGACAAATAACTCATTTCAATATGGGTGAGTCTGGTTAAGTTACAATTGTTATAAAAAAATATGCAACATAGGTGGAAACGTTTGTATGTTTGTTTTCTTTTTAAAACAAAGGATATAAATTGAAGATAAAATGAATGAAAATTTAATAAAATGTATGATACAGTAAAGTATGTTCATCCAGTGCTCAAAGGATTACTTGATTTCAACAGTATTTCCAAGAGCAAAAAAGAATTTATGACTATTAATGCCAAATACATATGTAGGGTAAATAAACAGATTATGAAGGTCTCATTCAAGTGTTTAAACTGCTCTGATAGAAACATGTAAAACCAGATATATCCTTATATTATTTTTAAAACTTGTATACATAAAACTTACAAGCATCATTGAAATTTAGAGGTAGATGTATATAAATATTATTCGCTTTTATTATGAGAGACATAAACTTTGCTGCAAACCAACAAAATGTCAGTTGGAAAGAAATCTATTTACTTGACAGAATGGTGCAAGGGAGCATGAAGAAGGTGTATGACAGGTACCAAGGAAAAAATGGTTTTTGAAAAGTCTATGTGATGAAACTCACTTTATTTGACAACTTACAAACAAATCTTACAATGAAATACAGTGGATGCCATTTATATCCACATTGTGCATATAATTATATCTTTATAAAGTCCTATTTTCGCCCTCTACTTTGTAAATAAAAAGATATCCAAACAATGACATTCCTTCTCCAGCATTTTTCTCTTGAAACCATTATTCCTTCTTCTATTTATTAAAAAAAAAAAAAGGTTGAAAACTGTAAGACCTTTAATATATAAAGAGAGGAGTTAAAAATTAGAACTTAAAAGCATTCTTTCCTTTTTTGCTGTATCCCTATCCTATCATCCCTCTCTTATAACAAACTAGTGACCATAGTCCCATTCGTTTCAATACAAATGACTGAATTAAATACTCGACAGTATAAATACATCCTATTTTATACTGTGAAGATAAATCAAAATGATAAGTTCATGACAAAAATACCTTAAATGTAATGCTTTCATAACATGGCAAAATTTTCAACTCTTTCACTTTATTAATGCCGATATCTTATTAGCTCAGCTCATTGCGCCTTTTCCACAAAGAGCTTTTAGATCTAGATTATGTCAATATATCTACTATCAAGGCCTTGAAGAAGAATAGATGAAATCTAAAGTTCAATCTGATTATATGTCTGTTTGGCAATTGTGCTCTTCTCTGAGTTGCACGTTGGCGTTTTCAACTATATAACTTGCTTTTTTTACATCTAGATCTACATAATCTTGACTAAAAAAATCTACCATCAAGATTTCCTTTACTCACGGCGATTGAGCTCTGATGAGGATATAATAGTGTATAGAAAAATTTGAAATGTGTGTTTTCAATTGATATTAGCTCATGTAAATCTTTGGAAACTCTTATACATAGCACAATTTTTTGTAGATCTGAGGACTGCCTAGTCTGCAGCCTAAGATATTGACAGTTTTGGCCTTAGCATCATCAAAATAAGATTTATGCCTCTAATTTCAATGGGCTAGTTTTTCTCCTTACTTTACTCAAATGCTAATTATGCCATTACAGCCTTTCGCAACTGTATGGGACTCACATGATTTTTCCTCATGCAGCAGTACAAAAAAAAAAACATTAGTTCATAAACCTTCAATTAAAGAACTGCAAAAACATAAAACATATACTTCAATATCAACTATGTGTAAAGTGAAATAATGACAATAGCATTTGAAAAGCAACATACATACTAACACACATTAGTTTGATTTACAGATAGAAAAGTTGGCTTTTTGTTAATTATAAGAATATTCTTTGCTGACAGAATGCATAGAGCAGCCTTACCATAACAAACTTATTGGATCTGAGTGGAGCATAAAATGATTCAAACAAATCGGAATGACCATAGATGAGTCAAGGAAATCAGAACGACCGTGTCAGAAAATTTAAAAAAAAGCTTAATTGTAATTTTACTCTGATTTGCGCAGTGCATCATACTTTTTTTTCTTTGCAAGGATATTGGATTCAAAGTCTTTCACTGCTTCGCCAAGCATGCTCGACATAACATGCTTCATCAGTATGTCACAGTCTGCATATACTCGAACCCCTAGCTGCTGCCCATTCTTGTCTCTTCCAAGACATACTCGATCTCTCTTTGTAGATTGTCTGAGAAGTTTGAAGAGAAGATGAATAGTGAATCAAAACATGTGCACTTCAAGACAGAAACCCATCAGTAAAGATACAATTCCATAAAATCAAGTGATCATAAAAATTTTCTGAAAGCTATCTAACTTTAAATCTATTTAACAAACTGTAAATGTGTTTTAGTTTGGCAGCTGTAGCTTAACTTCCCTAATTAAATGAGTCGACTGAGAAAAAAAAATGCTTAAATAAGTCAAATAACTCCAAGTCAACTTAATCTTGATGACCTACGTAATTCTTGAACATTTACCAAAGATTATGATTGAATAAATTACAGCTATGTCTGATTCCCACTTTCATTTAAATGAAAATAAAACCAATATATTTGTTAAAAAAAAAAAAATAAGAATCATAGTAAATGAGGAGACTAAAACACAAACATTCACAGATATCAATGATTACAGAGTAGGGTGCAGATTACGAAATTAAAAAGAAAAAAAAAAGAAAAAGGAAACAGTACAGAGCTGAAACAAAAGTAGAAGCTGGAATTAATGGACACATATGTACATGACATTTATATTATACATTCTTGTGACAGCACAAATTAAACATGTTAGGTACACTTATGTCATAAAATGTTATGTCTTCGCTAAAATATTTTTTTCCAGGCTGAATCTAAAATTTTTTTTTCTAAAAATACAAAACAAATATAGGGACTAAACAACAGAACATACACCAATACCTATTGCATATAACCATGCGATGAGGACGCTTTATCAAATCAACCACTCCTGCTGCTGGGTTGACTGTCAATGTTGTGCCTAAACAAATGAGTAGATCACAAGATTTGGCTGCAGAGAAGGCAGTGTCTATGATATCCTCTTCCAAATTGTCTTTAAAATTGATAATTGTGTCTCTTAAATATCCATTGCAGCCCTGGAAGATAAATACAAATAAAGTTTAGGTTAAAGCAGTATTTGTTATTTCAGAAAGGCAATTAATTTTAAGTAGATAATTTAATATCCTATCATGAATAGTAAGACAGATATAAATTGCAACACTCGAACACCTTTAAATGGTGGTGTAAAAATGTTAAAAATTTAATAATATATCCATCTCTTGTGAAAATAAACGCATTAACATTTAGAACTTATATGAAGGAAAAAAGACTTTGGTAAGACTAAAACAAAGAGATGTTCAGTGAAATGTTTGAAAACTATTGAAGTAGATCCTAAGACAGATTTCAATGAGTACTTCTATTTTTTTTTATCATTAAAGAGAAATGTGAGGCCCAAAATCGTGACATTTGTTTGCTTACCATCAATTTGCTAGGTATGTTATGCCAATATAAAAATTTAACCAAAATATTTTAAATCATTTCCATTGCTTGTGATTATCTAACTTTACAAATATAAAGAAACAGAATCTCAATTGTTTTTTAAAGAGAAATTTACACATTCATTGGCTTTCAGATTAAGAAAACCAATGCAACTTGAAAAAGACTACAAAGAAGCTTTTCAGTGATCAAGGATACAAATAAGTTATTCAAAATGTTTTCAATATGTTTGTGCATAAGATAGTGTGAATTCTTTCTTTCATTCATGACTCCATGACAAAGCAATGGAAGAAAACAACAATGGCTAAAGATGCTTTTCTTTTCTTGTCAAAATTGCTAAAAACATACAGAAAAAAAAAAAAAAAACCAAACCTCCTGCTTACTTTCGTTTCACACATACGTCCTGTTCGATGACTTAATCCACATTTTCGGCACTTCAACATGAATTTTGGAGGAATCACATTGGTTTTTCCAAAATCTTCAAGCTCTTCCAGGTAGATATCTGCTACATCATCACAGACGTAGAAAGATCGCTCATATCGAGCATCACACTTTTCACAACGCTCAACAAATACATTGCCATGAAGCTCAGAGATTTTTGATGAAGGAATTCCTAGAGAGAAAAACATATTCATATCTAATTACGCTGCATGTGACATAACTTCCTTCATTCATTGAAAATTTCAATAAGTACAAACTTAAAGGTGAAAAATTTTTTTTTTTAAATATTAAGCCTCACAGAAAATTTCTTAGTTTTAGATTTGAAATCCAGATTTACAGAAATGCTATCTTACAAACAACTTTATTACATCATATGACATAAGGTTTCAGAATACGGAGTAAAGACATTCTCCATGAAAATTTAATATACCTTGTTATAAAAAAATTGCCTCTAATTTTTTTTTGCCAGAGGCCTGAAAGCCTGAGATCATCCTATTATGGAGTGGCTATACACACAAAAAAGCCAAAACCTACTGGAATGATCAGATATTTAAAAACAATCTCATTTTACAGAGAACAACAGCAAAATTAAATGCATAACAGAAGAGCATCTCTGAATACAATAAAAAAGAGAAAGGGTTCCCTTCATGAACATAACACCTTAAGAATGAATAACTTTGTGTATTTCAACAATATAAACAAATCTGTGGCAAGATAACTTGATTTTGAAACTTACCAGATAAAATATGGAGTCCATCACAATTTTGACTGACCAAGTGTTTAACATAGTCGGATTCTATAAGCCACTGAATGGCCTCATGAGTATATGTTGGTCTCAGAGCTTCATATTCAATTTCTTCTTCCACACTGTCATCATCATCATCCATTTCAGGCTGCTGCTCAGATGAAGCTTCCTTTGAACTGCTAACACTTCTTAAGTTATCTCTCAGAGTAGATAGTAAACAAAGCAAGGAGGAAAATCCAAATCTCAATAAAATCAAATAAGTCTTGCCTCTTTTTCTACTTTTTAAAAAGTGTTAGTCAATATGCATTTGTTTGAATGGTTATACATTAATAAATACAGCCTGAAATACTGCTTGCAACAGGCGAGGTTTATCAATAACTTTCTTTTTATTAACGTTATTATTATGATAGAATTCACTTATGAGTACTTTTAATCAGTAATGAGTAATATTAAAAGTAAACACTTAGAATTACTATTCTTTTCGTCCATTTGAATATGTGATGAATTTTATTTTCCTGTATTGCTTTTTGTCCATTGTTTCCCCAGATGATTTCTCACAATTTCTCTCTTCATTACAGCACAAGATCAGAGCATTCGCTTAAATGCCTTGCTTACTAATCCCTCCCCATTTCCTTGCCTCAGAGATGAAATGACTAAAACGTATATTTTTGTATCAACATGTAAAAAGGCGATAAAGCTGTTGCAAAGCTTGAAAAGATTAACATGCAGGACAAAAAAGGTTCCTAAAAACATATGTTACTCATTTCATTCATAGTTATAACAACTAAAAATCAGGGTAGGATTATTTGTTATCGAATACTGTAAAAATCATGAAAATCAGAATAACTTGGTCACCCAACAAGATTTAAGTAAATTTGTAAAGTTTGAAAATATGAATAAAGCATACATTAAAGGATGATGCAGTCCAGACATTGTAGAAAAGCAAAAATATTATGAATACTGATAGAGAGAGAATAAACTGGCTTCAAGAGAAAGCAATGAGTTTCCTTTTCACATGCAACGCTATTGATGTTTGTTTTACTCTATCAAACTGTGTTCATCAACAGGGAATGGCCGTCAATTTTTCTACTATACCACTGAATCAGGATCACTGATTACTATCATCTCTAACAGATCTATGCTTTAGCAATATATTTATAACCTTTATAGTTGACAGTGAGCTTCTAGAATTTACGTTTTGGTATTTTTGTCCAAGGGGCAATTGTAGTGGCTAGATGGGCTATGCTGGCCAGGTCTGAAAAGGCTAAAATGGTCAGCATATCAATTGTGAACTTACCAGGCTCAGGTAGGGCACAGCTAAGTGCCTCCCATTTACATTAGCAAAATAAGCAACCATACCTAGGAAGAGGGATTTAAATGTGTCCATCCAATATATACATTCTCAGGCATATTTGATTAAGCAGAGTTTACTGCAGTTGACACTAGTCTATACATCTTCTCTGAAGGCTATAATATGAAAATGAAGGCAATATTATGTAATGAACAAGATGATGCTGAAAACTCACATTTAGCTTTTTTTGACTCCCCTATGCTGTCATCACCAGGGGCATTTGGTATAGGTGCAGAAGCTGACTGGATGGTGATTGCCTCTCTGTCTTGTTCTGTCCACTTACCCCCCTTACCTCTGAAGTCCCCTAAACCAGCTGAAGTGGAGATGCCAGCACCTTGTAAAAGAAAAAAATTCAATCAATTTTTCTGAATAAAATTTCACAGAAATAATCAACAACTTACATTATTATGTTACTTGTCAGTATAGCTTTGTAATGTGCCGAGTTAAATATACATGATATCCTGCCTGCTAATTCTCCTTGACTTAAAGAATATGAGGTAGAACAATCAGTTTAACCTATAGGCTAACTATAAGACTAGGCCCATTAAAATATAAATCTAAATCCTTAGAATTACAGAAATTTCATAGGATCAAAACAAAACTGGTGATTCTCGCTAACATTGAGTTCCTTTGATTTGTAAAATTTGGTATTTTTCTGAATTTACATGAAACAAAATAACTGATGACTAGTTGTGTACTATACTGGCAATTACAAAAAAAAAAAAAAAA
>BLXT01005154.1:327059-338627 GCA_019648995.1 Plakobranchus ocellatus
TATTATGACTTGGCAGCTTATAAAACTACTCCATTCAATTATCCGGGATGAACACAGTTTTTATAAATACATGTCTTAAAATGCAAATTGGATATCATTCAGGAATCGAGTTTTATATTTTAAATTTACCTGTCATTATAAATTTATCCTTCTTTATTTTTTTTAGATACTAGCTTGCTGTCTTCATCACAAGAAAAATACACATCGACTAACCTTTTAAGGCGTGAACTCAAGATTGAGAGTTTTTGTTATTTCCCGAACATAGATTATGGTGAAAATAAATTGCTGCATTCGTTCACAATCTGGCTTTCCAGAATGAAGACTATTATTCTGTTGTCAGGAACTTTGAATATGACATGTGGAAAAATCTTTCGAACATATTCCACCATGTTTGATGGAAAGAGTTTCCTCGGCATAATTATTTGCATTATTGTATTGGTCGTTCATGTTTTGTATGATGCTTATTGTTTTCAGCGGTGTCGTGGCATAAAAGACAGAGAGAGCGAGAGACAGAGAGAGAGAGAGAGGAAAGGATAGATTAAAAAAAATATATTCGGGAGTGAGCCGATATAAAGAGAGAGTTATAATATAAATGCATAACTTCAAAAAACGTTTTTAATACAAAATATTTGCAGGTCTTGGAGAACAAATCATAAATTGCGACAAAAATCAATTACGCAAACCAAAGCAAACGTCAAAATAATATCTTTCTGGTGGATTGATTATCAAATTGAGATTGCAAATAAGGGCGTCTACGCTTGGTGAAAGCTTTTTCTCTGAAGTTGCGTACTTTTTATATTACAATAGTGCAGAAGAGTGAAGGGTAGGAAAAAGGAATCTATAACTTTTGGCATTTATGGGACATGGATATAGTTTATAAAAAAATACATAAATTTTGTTCATCGGTGGGTGTAGGTTTATATTTACATTTATATATAATTTTTTTATTAGTGTGTGTGTGTACATGCAGAGAGCGACGAAGGGAAAGAGAGAGAGGAGGATGAAAAGGGATAGAGAGGCTGGAGAGAGAGACAGGGAGGAGAGAGAGAGAGAGAGAGAGAGAGAGAGAAAGGGAGAGAGAAGAACAAGAGCATGGGGCCAGTTCTCAAGGAGGGGATCTCAAGCTTTCAGGTCGTGGTCGGGCCAGGACGTTGGTGTCGAGCTCTTATTCGAACACGCGACCGACGGAAGGGTCTCTGCAAATCTTCGGGCAACTTCGCTTTCTACTATGTCACCAAAGCTGACAAGCAGACAGAGAGAGAGAGAGAGAGAGAGAGAGAGAGAGAGAGCGAGAAAGAGAGAAAGAGAGAGGGAGGGAGGGTAGGGGGAGAAAATCATTAATAATAAGGTTATTACAAAGAGTTGCATAGTAAGTGACTCTATCAAAAATATCAAACAGCGTAGGCCATTTTGATTTTTAATATCTAGACCCGTTCAAGGTGAAATGAATGTAGCCAAATTTTAATGCCTTTTTGTTAAAACCTTGTGTATATGAACGACACATAGCAAAATTATTTTTTTGTTTACAACGAAAGCCAAATGAAGCCAAGTGTGTGTTTCCACAGCTATGGAGTATCTTGGTCTTGATGCACATCGCACAGATTAAGTTTAAACAATGCTGGTTTTTAGATCCTGGTTAAGCTGCCAGGTGTGCTGTCGCAGAAACGCCATATAGTTTTCATAAAAGGTTGTGTGAATCCTACTAAAGTTTATTGTGGCTCCATCTTAATATTCAGGTAGGCAATTTTTTTTTTATCATACGTCTTTGTGGAACGTTAATAAGGCAAAATGTTGCATATCTTTAATCTTAGATAGTTAATCTCAGATTTATCGAAGCTGTTTTAAATTTCTAGGTAAATTCTATATGCCTGCTGTTGCAGCTTTAATTTTGTGCACACGTCTCAAAAAATGAAGTCGTGTGCACCATACTGGTATTACAGCTTTTTTGTAAACTCATTTTAAGATGTTCAGAGAAGAAAACAGAATTCGAGATATATGTGCGCAGTACTTTATTTTCATGTTAGGTATGCGGATGAAAGAGTTTTAACGGCAGACAACTTCAAAAACCTATGGGATGGTAAAAACTGTGTGAAAAGAAAGCACACTGTCACAATTTCTATAACATGAACTTAAATTTTATTTCGTAAAAAGAAATGTTTAACTCTCAACTTTCTTCAAGTTTTATGCACTTTTCTAACCAACAATATATAAAGTTTATATTAATTTATTTTGGTCACGCATCACAAACGTTAAGCCGTGATGAGTATGTTTATTATTTCCTGTTTTTAAACAGCTTTCTATAGCGCCTGTTAGACGCCCAGATTTTTGCGGAGGGTAATAATTATTGTCTAAATATTTCTTTACTAAGTACTTTCTTTGCTCAGCAGTATCCGAAATTTCACCAATGCCATTGTTAATGTTACAGCAATATTCTTATAGAATCCAGACTGAAGCAATACTTCAATCAAAAATTTAGTTCTGCCATTACTTTCAAAAATGAGTGAAATTAGATCTTGATTTCTCATGGTTAATTTTAAGGTGTATATGAACAGGCAAATGAGATAAGTCTTAGGTGCGGCAAGTTAATTTGATCGCGAAATGTTTAAGTCAGCATTTAGTCTTCTTCAATGCAACTAGAAAAAGCAACAGTGAGCATTTTGAGAAATGGATACTATTGGACATCACATGTAAATGGAGCAACACGGATAGAGATATGAACCGCCGGATGGTCATGAGCTTACAGTTATAGAACACGGATAGAGGTATGAGCCTCATGATTGTAATGAGATTATAGTTGGAAAACACAGGCAGAAATATCACCTGCAGCATGCATGTTGAACATTATAATGTTATTTCTATTTTCTTGTTCATAAATCTGAAACAAAAACATTTTAATACCAAATAATGTTGTTTGATTACTTCTGTCTTTCAGTACAATACTTACTGGGAAGAGAAACCACCGCCTGAAGATGACTGGGCAGCGAGGAAGTACTGGAATAATGAAGTCACTGTTGATATCAATGGCATCAATTTTGCCTCTGCTTTTGGAAGGCGAGGGATTACCAGCAATTCGCTTCTCAAATGTCACGATCCGCTTCAATCCCGGCATGCTTCAAGCGTAAGTTATCCCAATTAATAAGTTTTCTTAGGAGAAGAGACAGAGATTGAGAGGAAAAGGAGAGAGAGAGAGAGAGAGAGAGAGAGAGAGAGAGGGATAAAAAAGAGAGAGAGGGGAAAGGAAGGAAAGAGAGGGATTAACAGAGAGACAGAGCGAGAGAGAGAAATTGAAAAAGAAATAATATGATATTTATATGCGTTCATACTCAAATTCTGAAAGCCAACATTCTTTGAAGGGCTTTGCCATCTCTAGTGTAGCCGAAAGAATCGCAGTAACGTAACATTCCCTGTGATCCAGCAGCATGCTTCACTCACATGTGAAAACTGGGCGGCTTGGTTTGTTACTTATCGGTGAACTGACAAAAAATGGCAAAAACATTGGAAGTCTTGTCTTTATTGTTCTTTACTTTCATGTAGCTATGGGTCAACTTCTGTGATCTTTTGTTCTTTCATCTCTCACAGCTTAGCACTCGTCTTTCGCCGATTTTTATAAACTTTATGTGATTACAACCCAGGCCATTCTATACTTGTGTGTATTATGATACACACTTTTTAAAATGCGTTATTAATGTCCTGTGATCTTATTACTAGATTAGAAAAAAAAAACTCTAGGCCCAACATTAACGCGTGAGAATTAGTTAAAAAATACTGCGTTCCCGCCCCAAACATTATACATGCACGCGTACTCACAAATGTAAATAAATAAAAAAAAAAATTCAATCGATTTAGTTTTGTCAAAACTCTCAACGTCATTCTCTGCATATATTATTTTCATCCTCCTCCAGCCCACCTTCGGTAAGAAGTCGCATATTCAGCAATACTAATTATTCAACCACCTGAAACTTCTTCCTGTTATCTCTTAAAGGTGAAAATGGATAGATTGTGTCAATTCTGGTCCAACACATGGATCTTTTACTTTTTGAGAGAGAGAGATTTGATTGATAAAAGCAAAAACAACTTCGACATTTTTTTAAAGTTTTCAATGGGACAAGCTAGTTAATACGCCTAGCATGAACACAGTTTTGTTTGTGGATATGTTTAAGGCATATTCGGTATATTAAAGTTGTTTCACCTAGTGCATGCAGGAGGTTATAAAAGGAAATATTAAGATTCTACTTTGCTCAAAGAGTATCTGTTTTCTACGATGCTCTAAAGGCAAAAGAAAGAAAGCGGACCATTCTAAACAAAAACAATAAAAAGGTGAACGAAAATATTTGATTTTGATATACATTGCTAAAAAAAATATTTTAAAAAAGATGAAAAAAGGGGTTCAAATAAGCTAATACAAAAACAACCTTTTATTCGAAAAAAAAATTACTATGAGATATTGCATTGGCTTTTTAGTTATAATTGAAATACACGCAAAAATGAAAGAAAATTATTCGTTTTCACACTTTAAAACTTTCTACCATTCGTTGATTCTAAAAGACAGATTAGGAAGTGCAAACTGTTTCCCTTATCTTATCTTCTTTTCTACAGATTCTATGACTGTCTGTGTGGAGATAACGTAAAAGCCTGTGTCTGGCATTATCAAACAGTTTTTGTGCAAAATGTAACCCCTATATCAAAAAACGAAAAGTCATCTTCCATTCCCAATGAGGTCACTTTAAAATGCGATCCACCGCTACAACTCATTTCTGGGACAAGAAGACAATCCTGCTTACTCCAACAAGCTAATGAGATCAGTGTCTGTGGGTGTCCAGGTTCCTGCTGCCCTGTGTCATACATAAACGAAACTCACAGCACAATGTGTAAGAATAAAAGTGTCAATATTGAATGGAACAGTTGTCATGTCGAGTACAAAGATTTTAATGACATAGAGGCGCCTTTCTTAGATTCATGTTCACAAGTCATATCGCCAACATTTCAAACAATGGAAAAAATGGAAACTCTTTCAACGACTGAAGAAAACCCTGTTACAGCCTATGAAAATCATGTTTCTACTGATGAAAGTATTCTCACGACCGATAGAAATCCTGTTACAGCCTATGAAAATCTTGTAAGGACCTCTGAAAATCCTGTTGCCTCTGATGAAAGTATTCTTACGACCGATAGAAATCCTGTTACAGCCTATGAAAATCTTGACACAACAGACAAAAATGAGTCAATGACTTATGAAAACAATGTAACCATCAATGGGATTTCTGAAGAGATCAGAAAATTTGATAGCATTTCTGAAAATTTTAGCAACAGTCCAACTTTGGCTGTAACTTTGTGTGTAAGCGGTGGGATTATTGTTATCTTAACTGTATCTGCGATCATTGCATTCTTCTACTGGCGGAGCAAAAAGGGAAAAACCAATCAAGATAGAAATCTTGAACCTGCACGGGCGAATCACCCTCATGGAACTAGTGATTACTCAGTCCTTGATGCAGATAACATCGCGACTGGTAATCGTCCACCAGAACACATTTATAATCACGTGCCCTCTATTTCTGGTCGAGTTGATAATGAAGCTGAAAACGACATTAATACCGGCCCATACCCCCATTATTCCGAAATCGAAGAGATCAGAAGAGTTGAAAATGAACCTGAAAACAACATCGATACCGGCCAATATTCCCAATATTCTGAAATCTCAGACATCAGAACAGTTGAAAATGAAAATAACATTAAGCTTGGCCAACACTCTCTGTATTCTGAACCCGTAGAGAGCAGTGCAGTTGAAAATGAACCTGGAAACCATATCGATACTGGCCTACTCTCGCTTTACTCTGAACCTGTAGAGAGCAGGTCAGAGGAGAACACTGCACAATCTAATGAGTATGCAACAATCGCCTAATCTTTCCGAGAGTGAAATTCTGCTCTGAATTTGATGACAACTGAGAAGAAAGGATCTTGGCTATAGGACACAGGGAGAAAGAGTTTGAGGATCACTAACTTGAATTTATATCAACGAATTTAGGAAGAGTTTAAGAAAAATTCTTTAGCAAAAAGGAAAACTCTTAGGAGAAAGATGTTGATGGCAACTGGCAGTAAATATTTTTTTTTTATTCTCTAATCAGCATAGAACAAAAATCGTAAGATACACACTCTAAATATTTTGGTTTACATCAATCAGAAGTAACTAGTAATCATCTGTTCATTTAAAATCAAAGTCAACTAGAATTTGCATTATTGACAAAGAAAAAAAAAAGGATTTTTTAGCTACGGTTTCTTGTTCCTTATGATTAATTTGTTATGGAAAAAAGAGATTAAAGGTAAAAATAAAATACAAAGTTATAGTTAACTTTAATTGATAATATTTCTCTCTCTCTTTGTCTCTCTCTCTTTCTCTCTCTCTCTTTCTCTCTCTCTTTCTCTCTCTCTCAATCTCTCTCTCCTTGCCTTTCGGCCCTTTCTCTAATCCCCGCTTTTTCTATCTTTCTTCTCTTTCAACCCTTCCTTCCTTCTCTTCCTTTTCTCTTTTATATTTACACACTCTCTTTCTCCATATCTTTCGATGTATTCCCCAACCTATCTATCTCTATCCCTCTCTCTCTCTCTCTCTCTTTATATATATATATATATATATATATATATATATATATATATCTGACACTTTTTCGCTGTCTGCTTCGTTCTCTGTTTCTTTCTCTCAACCCATCCTCACTTTCTCTTTCTTTATCTCTTTCTTTTTAATGCGTCACTGTTTCTTCTATCTCTCTCTCTCTCTCTCTCTCTCTCTCTCTCTCTATCTATCTATCTATCTATCTATCTATCTATCTATCTATTTATCTATTTATCTATCTATCTATCTATCTATCTATCTATCTATCTATTTATCCATCTATCTATCTATCTATCGATCTATCTATCTATCTCTTCACCTCTTTTTCTCTGACTTGTTCTCTACCTTTAATAATGGCTCTTTCTTTCTTTGACATACTCTTTTCCTTTCGGCCCTTTCTCTCACGCCCGCTTTCTTCCCCTCTTATAAACAAAAATTCATTTTCTCCAACCCTGTGTGTATGTGAGCGTTGGTGGTGCAGTGGATAGTGGCCCCACCATTAGATCTGCAAGAACCTTTCGTTATAGATTCTAGCCCTTCCACTGGTGCCTCGGGGCTTCAAAGTCTGAGATCACCTTCTTCTGGACTGGCTTTTTACAAATACCAACCAAATTTGTGTGTATTTAAATCGCTTAAATTCTTAAGTGTATGAATTTCAATATCATTATCAATTCTGTTATTGAATATCTTTTTCACATATGTCTGTTCAACTGATAAAAGTTGCGTTGGATCACAATAATACGTCAAAATAATAATTTTTAAAAAGATCCCTATCCATCAAAGTGATAAAAATCTTTCACGGCAATAATAAGGATAAAAGTAAGAATAATGGCTTGGTGATTTTTATTTTCTTTAGTTTACATAATTGTGAGTTCGTCTGTGCATGCCAATCCCTGTGTGCTGCGTTATCTGTGTTTTGTATGTTACGCTACATAATACAATATGGATGTATATGATGTAATTATTATATTACTATATCACTCTCTCCCTGTTAATTCCGTAAATGTGTTTTGTTTTTTATTGTGGCACTTCTTTTCTTAAACAATCTTATTGACATCAATTCTACCTTCCATTTGTTTGATTTTTTTCCTTCCTCTGAAAATAATAACTTTGATGTCTACAATATTTAGTTTTGTCTCATCATAATCAGAAATTCATCCTCTAGATAACCGAGAAACATAATATTTGGAGCTCTTTGTGCTGCAATTTTTAAACATAAGGCTTATTTTTCATAATAAATGTTCAATCTTTAAACATCGAACTTTTCTTGTATATACCCTAATGATATAGAGGACCAAACAATTCACCTGTTCACCAAGGAGTGCAGCAAGCAAAGGAGAATTATAACATATAACTTAAATAAGAACAGAAGCTAAAGTTTACCGCTCGTTGCTGCTTACAATCTGGTATTGCTCAATATTTCCTCTATTCTCAGAACATATCCATCTATTCTCCACCATCTGGTGGATGGAAAAAAGTCATACCAGTTTTAAATAACATATACCCAAACAAACTTGTCTTTCACGTCCGCCCGACCCATAGACAAACATACAACACCATACAGTGTCCGACATTTATAGCTTAAACTCGATCTCATCAAGTGCCAGAATTGTTCTAAACAATTAGTAGGACAACGTTGCCAAGCACTCAGAGCCAGATTCAGCTACTGTCGGTGTTAGATAACAATGACAGAGACCCCCAGTAACCAAGCATTTTTTGTTAACTTTGAAGATCCCAATATTTGAGGTATCTGAGTATTATAGCTATGGATCACTTACCAAACTCAAACACCATATGCAGTCTTAATAAGGAACATTTCAGGTCCATAAATGAACACGTACAAACGATGACACAAAAAGTTACCTCCGACTTGCTATTTGCATTATACCTATAGCAATGTGTTATAACTGGATTTATAGAAAAGTCTCTTCCATAACATCTTTTGGTATGCGATTCATTTGGAGCTTCTTATGAATGTATCCCGAAGAGAAGGAGTAAGAGAGGAGAGAGAAAGAGGGAGAGAGAGAGAGAAAGAAAGAGAGATAAAGATTGACATTGAACGAGGAAGTCATAGACGATGCATATGATTGTGTGTGTTTGTGGGTTATTAGTATAGCTTTATGTATACGGTTAATTTATCACTCATGTTATTTTTTGTCGATCAGACAATGAACAATATTTCTTTTTACTTTACGGTTTACAGAAATGTTTTTTTTTTATGTTATACCGTTTTTTAATATCATATTTCATGTATCTATTTTTTAGCTTGTATCTTTGATGCTGTAGTCCCAGTTATCATTTTTTTTTGTACTAAAGAACCCTGATGAATGTTAAAATTTCAATGTATCCACTATGTTGCCTGGCCTTTTTTTTTTATATAAATTTTAAGATGGTGGGTATTTTCTTTTACTATATGAAAATGATTTATAGCTGACAAAAACTTGATATTCTTTGCTTTAAAAGTCTCTGTTATTTAGAGTCTAGATGATCTAGTAGCTGGTTTTGAAATAAAAATTATCTTTCCTTCATCATCAGATTCGAAATAAAGATAAAAAGATGATCTCTTAAAAATATTGTTTTTTCAAATCATAAATGAATCAATGATTTATACTGCACTTTATCAATTATACTCGTTCTTGATCAAACACTCACGTAGAGACACAAAATAATATATCTGACTTGGGATTTGTCATTTTTTATTTTGATGTCTATTATACAATTTATGAATACTAAGTAAAGACTTTTCCTCGACGTATCATCAGTTAAAATATTCAAAATGCAACTTATTAGATCTAGTCTTTAGATACAACTGTAACACGCAATGCCCACCTAACTTGTTTGTGACAACATATTATGTATGTGTGGATTTTTTTCAGTGGGTTTTTATTCAAATGTATCTTGGTACCACTCTGAATTTGTTCATTTCAAATGCTTTACTTAAGGAAGTATATAAAAGAATATAAACTATTATATATGGGAAGCACTAGTATTTTACTTACAAATAAATTCAAGTGAGGTTACAATATTTTTTCCAACAAAACGTGCTCGTCTTTGTCACTATCCTGTAATATAGGTATAAATCGTTTTTATTAAGACAAAAATAAATTTTAAAAACTTAAGGACTTGAAAAGTGATTTCATTTTTTCTGAAAAAAGCCATTTATTTTTACAAGTGTAACAAATTTATTGCACCATTCCCTCACTCTGTATGTGTCGAAAACTGGGAGGTTTCCCAAAGAAAATACAAGTAGATTGAAAGTCTTTGTCGAAAGAATTTTCTGATAATCCGACATAATAAGCACCCACGAACTGCACAGAAGATCACTGCAGGTCCAGTACAAGAGGACCACGAGAAAGAAATGGGGGATCGATAGGACACATACAAAAGAAAGAGCCAAAGAGCACAGCTCATGAGGTGAAAAAACCCGAGGGGCAAAATCCAGAGGAAGATCAAAGAGCACATGGGGATCTGAGACTGGGACAGAGATGAAAGGAATGATAGGGAGGGGTAGAAGGAACTAGAGAAGGCGCCACAAGACACAGGGCCGGGTCCAAAAAGGGAGGGGGGTGTTAAAGGGTTTCTGGAACCCCTCCCCTGCAACAGTTATGTACCTATGGATGTTGATTATGTACTATTTTATTGTCTGAGTATCAATATGAGAAAAATAAATTCACTTTTTATTTTTTTTTTTTATCCTATTGGCTATCTCTTTCAAAAATTTTTGCAGCATATTTTCTATAAGGACTTAAGAGACTGTAATAAAAATATCTTTTTTGCATGAACATCAAACAATGAAGCAACGTTGACCTACGACAACTCTTTTCATCAAAGAAATAATCAAATTATCGGGAGTGGTAGCAATGGTTATAATGAGATTTATTAATGCAGACCTTAATCAATATTGCAATGTCTAAAGAGTTTTTTATGTTAACCGTTTTCTTATTTTTTTTCATCCCTATTTTATTCTTGTTTGCATGAACCACCTTGTTCATTTGTAAAACAAATTGGCAGATTGTTGTTCGTTTGTTTGTTTTGAGTTGTATTATAAACATTGAGTACAAACTTTCCTAAAATAAAAGATTAGTGTTTGTAGTCCTTCGAAGCCGGCATATTCTCCTTACATAATATTATTAGTTTTGATTTGGAATATTTTTTTTCTATCTTCCTGATTAGTAAAATAAATAAGCGAATCGTGGAAATGTTAGTGTGGAAAATTGATCCTTAACCAAAACGTACAGATGTATTTCAACAGAATTCGATAGTGACATAACTAACAAGGTAAATACCGCTTTAATTTAGCACAAATATGGTCTACAATTAATACATTTCTGTCCCAAACGTCCAAATAGATGTGCAAGCTAGGGCTGCTACTGATTTTGGAACTTTATTGTCTAAACCTGATTTTGTCCAGTTTTCCGAGACGATTCACAATAGAGTCAAGAATTGGAAGTTGCCATCGTTTTGGCATATAAATGAGATTGGTAAAAGAGGAAATAAAGAAAATAAACACCTGTATAGACAACCACACACACACACAATATATATATATATATATATATATATATATATATATATATATATAATGTATATTGAGAGAGAGAGAGAGAGAGAGAGAGAGAAAGAGTGAGTGAGAGGAATAGAAAGAAAATAAACAAACGCAAATGTACTTTACAAGTATGTAAGTACTATAGAGAAATAGAGAGAAAGACAGACAGATAGACAGACAGACAAACAGAGGGTGAGCGAGAACAAGAGAGAGGGGGAAAGACAGAGAGAGAGATAGAGAGAGAGAGAGAGAGAGAGAGAGAGAGAGATAAAGTGTCAATGTTAAAGCAATAAAACAGGAAATAAATATCCTTAAAGAAAGCATAATTCTCAGCAGGATGTTGATTATTTTCACTTCTGCCTATCCTCACATAGAAATATGCAGGGTGAAATTTAGAATCAAGTGTACCAACCCC
>BLXT01005154.1:338646-341146 GCA_019648995.1 Plakobranchus ocellatus
CACACACCCTTCCCTTTTACCCCCGCCCCCTCTCCTTTCTGTTTGAACTCGGGTTTTAAAGCAAGACACTAAAAAATAATGAATGAAAGCTTTATTTCTACTTCCAAAGCCCATGAAATAATTTGTTTATTCAGAACGCACCATAGATGTATTATATATATGTTGCATCTTAGATCCTGTTTAGATCGCTGTACTGATGCGCTGCTTAGAAATTCGATAGACCATAACATCAGCCTGGGCTGGATAGAGTCCACATTGCCGCTTCGTGTTTGATTTCTTGTTGACGGTGATATTCAGGTAAACAAACATTTAATTTTTCAGTTTTTTTATAATAAAAGAATATAACAAACAATTTAATACTTATAAAACCAAAGCCGAACAAAGCACGATGTATTAAGCTGTTTTATTTGGTTTTTTTTTCTTTAATAATAATCAAAAGACAGAGCCAAAATAGTGTCGTGAAGTATTATGGTTAAATAACCTTACTGCAAACAAATCATCTGTGAACTAAAATGAAAGATAGCTTGTCGACATGAGGCGAAAATAATCAGCATGTACAAGTATGTATGTACACTTAAAATCTTTACTATGATAAGCAATTTGAATTATCAATGATTTTATATGCATGCAAAAATATATACATGTAACTATATACATATATATACATATATATATATATATATATATATATATATATAAATATATATATATATATATATATATATATATATATATATATACATAAATTATATATACGTAAATATATGAGAGACTGTACAATATTTAAAAAACCAGTTATGTCTTCAAATGTTTATGATGTGCGATTTATTTATCGTACTCATCCACATATTATAAACATTTTCAATAATGAATGTCCAAATATATATTTTATAAGTTTTAATTTTGTTGTATTCTTTTAATACAATATACATTTCATTTTCTTCAAGCATCTGAGTACCTCTAAATCTAATTTGGATGCCCTCTAATATGAAATTAAGATTGTATTCATCCAGTAGTCTTCGTAATAATTAAACACATATGTAAGCTGTAAATTTGCAGGCAACAAAACCTATCGAAGACGTTAGGACATGAAGACTTGCTTTATTACTTCCTGTTTCTATCAGATTTCTATAGATTCTGTCGGAAGGTGGGGCGTTTTATTAAAGGTGCCTAACTTTTATATTCATATCTTAAATCTACATAAGAAAATATTTTTACACTGAGCAAAGTGGAACAATATTTCTATTCAACAACTAGGTATGATCACTGAAAAGCAAGTATAAATACATTATCCAGATCTGAAGAAGTGCGGTCTCTAGAGATATATAATTATATATATAATCAAAGGCGGTAAACGCCGGAGATGGAAATATGTCCACACAAAACAAGTAGTTAGAAAATCACCATTGGTAATCCTGTAGAAAAATATGAATATTTTCATCCGGTTGATATTTTCACATAATAGAACAATTTCTTCAGTTGTTACGGGGAAATTTAAGCAAAGCATATCCATCCATACTTAATTTCATTTGTAAACAGATTTTTTTTTAAAATGGCAGGTAATTAGAAAACATCTCAACGATTTTTCGTTGCATCGAATCTAGAAAGATAACCCAAAATTGAGGAACTAATTGTTTCAAGTAGTCATTACTTGAAGGCATTTTTGTTTAACTTTCCTTTTTTATATGTACTATTTTCATATTTTAGTGACATAATATTGATATATATATATAATCTCTCTTCAGTGTGCGGCATTCTGTGCGAGAAGCCACTCATTGCCTGGCAATGTCTGATCACCGATGCATTATGGGAATCATGACCTTACTGGTGGCATCAATAGCATCAATTTTGCCTCTACTCAATGAAGGCCAGGGATTGCCATCTGTTGATTTCTCGACTGTTACAATCCAGTTCGGTGGCAACTCGCTGCAAGAGTAAGGTTCCATTTTACTTATGTTTGTTTGATAGAATTGCCATGAGAAATAGATATTTTCTGGGGGATTATTTAGTAAGGTAGGGTTATATTGTGAGAAAAAAACAGGGGTTGTGATGTGTTTTCGCGGGAGGGTTTAGGAGTGGGTGAAAGAGAGATAGAGAGAGAGAGAGAGGGAGAGAGAGAGAGAGAAAGAGAGAGAGAGAGAGAGAGAGAGGGAGAGAGAGTGAGAGGGGGGGAGAGAGAGAGAGAGAGAGAAATACACAGAAAGTACTAAAGAAAGGGGACGAAGCAAAGAGAGCGAGAAAGAAAGAAAGGGAAAGAGAGAAAGAAAAAGAAACAGGGGAGGAGACAGAGAGAGAAAGAGAGTCAGAAGATAGCAGAGATGGAGTTCATTTTTAAGATGCTATTATGTCATTAACTATCCGCTCTTGAGCGAAAATTATGGCAAAATTATTTTTAAAATAATTGAGTTTCATGAAGGAATGTACGCAGGAAGATTATTAGTTAAAGATTCATATCACATCCTTGATATATATGCATGAATGTTGTTGTTGTTGTTGTTGT
>BLXT01005154.1:343646-352475 GCA_019648995.1 Plakobranchus ocellatus
CAAGAACCTTTCTATCGTAGATTTCAACCCTGCCACTTGTTGCCCTGAGGCTTCAGAGCCTGAGATCACCTTTTTCTGGACTGGCTTTTTACAAATACCAACCACCTTTGTGTGTATTTAAATCGCTCAATTCGATATCATTATTAATTCTGTTATTGAATATATTTTTCACACACGTCTGCTGAACTCATAGAAGTCGTGTTGGGTCACAATAATACGTCACAATAATAATTTTTTAGAAGATCCCTATTGCTCAAAGTGATATTATTATTGGCGGTGATTAAAAATGATAAAAGTTAGAATAATGGTCAGATGATTTTCATATTCTTTAGTTTTCATCATTGCCAGTTCGCCTGTGCATGCCAATCCCTGTGTGCTACGTTATCTGCTGTTTTTCTCTGTGTTTTGTATGTTACGTTACATAATTCAATATGGATGTATATGGTGTAATTATTATTGCTATATTACTCTCTCCCTGTTAATCCCATAACTTTTTTTCTTCAAACAATGCCTTGTGTTTTTTTATTGCGGTATTTCTTTTTCTTAAACAATTTTATTGAATTCAATCAACTCTCCATTTGTTTGATTTATTTTCTTCTTTTTAATAACTTTGATATCTACAATATTCAGTTCTATCTCATCATAATCAGAAATTCACCTTCTATATAAGCGAGAAACTTGATAATATTAATATGGAGCTCTTTGTGCTGCAATTTTTCTACATAAGCCTTATTTTTCATAATATATTTCAATCTTCATTAACTGAATTTTTTTGTGTTCATATACCCTAATGATATAGCGGCTACTATTGCTAGCGTCAAACAATACACCTGTTCACCTAAAAGTGTAAAAGCAAAGGAGAAATATTACATATAACTTGAATAAGAAGAGAACCTAAAGTCTACCGCTCGTTGCTGCTTACAATCCTCTATTGCTAAATGTTTCCTCTACACTCGAAACAAATCCATCCATTCCCCACCCATCTGGTGGTTGCAAAAAAGCCATAACAATTTTAAATAAAATATACACATACAAACTTGTCTTTCACGTTCCTGGCCCATAGACAAACATACAACATCATACAGCGTCCGACGTTTATAGCTTAAACTCTATCTCATCAAGTGCCAGAAATGTTCTAAACAATACGTAGGACAACGTTGCCAAATACTCATTGCCAGATTCAACAACCACCGACAAAGACGCCCCAGTAGCCAAGCATTTTTGTTAACTTTGAAGATCTCAACATTTGAAGTACCTAAATATTATATCCATCGATCACTTACCAAACTCCAAAACCATAAGCAGACTCCATAAGAAACATTTCAGATACATAAATGAACACAAACAATGATGACATAAGTTACCCCCGATTTGCTATTTGTGTTACACCTACAGCAAAGTGTTATAATTGGATTTATAGAAACGTCTTTTGCAATAATATCTTTTGGTAAGCCATTCATCTAGAGCTTGTTATATGTGCATCCGTAAGAGCAGGAGTAAGAGGAGAGAGAGAAAGAGAGAGAGAGAGAGAGAGAGAGAGAGAGAGAGAGAGAGATAAAGACTGACATCGAACGAAAAAGTAAATAGACGATGCGTATGACTGCATGTGTGTGTGTGTTGTGTGTATACTATTAATGTAGGTATATGTATGCACATATTTATATATGCGTATTTATACGTTTGTTTATCTCTCATATTACTTTTTGTCAATCTGACTATGAACAAGATTTTTTTTTACCTTACGCTTTATAGAAATATTTTTACACGTTATACCGTTTTTTAACATAACATTTCATGTATCTAACTTTTGGCTTGTATCCTAGGTGCTGTAGTTCCCTTTATCATTCCTTTTTTTACCAAAGAAGCCTGAATGTTAAAGGTTTCAATGTTTTAATGTTGCCTGGCCTTGTTTTAATAAGTTCTAAGATTGTGGGTGTTATCTTTCACTATAGTAAAATCATTTATAGCTGGCAACATCTTGGTATTCTTAACTTTGAAAGTCTCTGTTATTCAGAGTCTAGATGATCCAGTAGCTGGTTTTGGAACAAAAATTATCTTTTTTCATCATCAGATTCGAAAAAAAAGATAAAACAATGATTTCTCCAAAAATTGTTGTTTTTTTTATAATTATAAATTAATCAATGATTGATACTGCACTTTGTCAATTATACTATCTCTTGATCAAGCACTCACGTAGAGACACAAAATAATATATTTGACTTGGAATTTGTCTTTTTTTATTCTGATGTCGATTATAAAATCCATGAAAAATAATTAAAGACTTTTCCACGCCATATCATCAGTTAAAAAGTTCAAAACGCAACTAATTAGGTCTGGTCTTTAGACACAAATGTAACACGCGATGCCCACCTAGATTGTTTGTGACAACGTATTTACGTGTGTTTTGTTTTTTTTTTTTTTTTTCAGAGGGTTTTTGTATATTGGTGACTCACTGAATTTGTTCATTTCAAATGCTTTACATAAGGGAGTATAAAGAAGTATATACACCAATATATATGGGAAGCACTCGCATTTTACTTGTAAAAAAATCAAGTAAGGTTACAATATTTTATCTAACAAAACGTGCACGTTGTTGTCACTATTCTGTTATATAGGCATAAATCATTTTTATTAAGACAAAAATAAATTTTAAAAACTCAAGAACTTAAAAACTTAGTTCATTTTTCTGACAAAGCCATTTATTTTTACAAGTGTCACAAATTTACTTCACCATTTCTTCATGCTGTATGTATCGGGCACTTGGAGGTTTCCCAAAGAAAATACAAGTAGATTGAAAGTCTTTGTCTATAGAATTTCTGTAAAATCGAAAAGCTCGGATACCCCGACATTATAAGCACCGACGAACTGTACAGAAGATCACTGCAGGTCCAGTACAAGAGGATCACAAGAAAGAAATAGGGGATGGATAGGACACCCAATAAAAAAAAGCCAAAGTGAACAACAAAAAATGAGTTTGGGGTGAAAATCCGAGGGGCGAAATCCATAGGAAGATCAAAGAGCACATGGGGATGTGAGACTGGGGCAGACAAGAAAAAAAATGATGGAGAGAGGCAGAAGGAATTACAGAAGATGCCATAAGACTCAGGGCCGGATCCAAGGGGGTAGGGGATGGGGGCGGGGTTCAAGGGTTTCCAGAATCCCTCCCCTGCAAAAGTTATGTACATGTGGATGTTGATTATGTACTATTTTAGTGTCAGAAGAGGCCAAATTTTCACTCTCAAACTGCAAAAAATCGTCAGTTTTTACAGCATGTTTTTCTATGAGGACTTAAGAGACTGTAATAAAAAAATCTTTTTGCATTAATATTAAACAATGAAGCAAGATTGACCGACAAAAACTCTTTCCATCAAATTAATAATAAAGTTATCGGGAGTGGTAGCAATGATTATAATGAGATTTCATAATGCAGACCTTAATCAATATTGAAATATCTAAAGGTCTTTTTTTTTTTGTGTTAACCGTTTTCTTATTTTTTTTTCATCCCTATTTTATTCTTGTTTGCATGAACTACCTTGTTCATTTGTAAAACAAATTGGCAGATTGTTGTTCGTTTGTTTGATTTGTTTTAGATTATCACGTTTTGAGTTGTATGATAAACATGCAGTACAAACTTTCCTAAAATAAAAGATTAGTGTTTGTAGTCCTTCGAAGCCCGCATATTCTCCTTACATAATATTATTAGTTTTGATTTGGAATATTTTTTTTCTATCTTCCTGATTAGTAAAATAAATAAGCGAATTGTGGAAATGTTAGTGTGAGTCGTATTGGAAAATTAATGCTTAACCAAAACGTACAGATTTATTTGAACAATATCGAATTGACATAATTAACGAGGTAAATACATCGGTTTAATTAAGCGCAAATATGGTCTACAATTAATACATTTCTGTCCCAAACGTCCAAATAGATGTGCAAGCTAGGGCTGCTACTGATGTTGAAACTTTATTGTCTAAACCTGGTTTCTCCAGTTTTCCGAGAAAATTCACAATGGAGTAAAGAATTCGAAGTTGCCATTGTTTTAGCATATAAATGAGATTGGTAAAGGAGGAAAATGAAAGTAAACACATATACATATATATATATATATATATATATATATATATATATATATATATACCCCATCCCCTTTCCGTTTTAAACTCGGGTATTTAAGCAACAGATCACAAGGCGCTAAAAAAAATTCATAAAGTATGATTCCTTTTTCCAAAGTTCATGGAAAAAAAATAATAAATGAAGCATGAAGTTCATGACATAATCTGTTTATGTAGAACGCCACAGAGATTGCATTGTATCAATGTTGCTTTTTAGATCCAGTTTAGATCCTGTTTAGATCCATCCTATTTACATGCGCCGTTTAGAAATTCGACAGAGCATAACGTCAGCCTAGACTGGATAGAGTCCACATTGCCGCTTCGTGTTTGGTTTCTTGTTGGAAGAGATATTCAGGTGCGTAGACATCTAATTTTAACAACATTTGTTTATAGTAAAAGAATACAACAAGCTAATGAACACTTATAAAAACAAAGCCGAACAAAACACGGTATATTAGCAGAAACTTTAAGCTGCTTCAGGTTTATTTCTTTAATGATAATCAAAACACTGTGCCAAAATAGTGTCGTGAAGTGTAATGGTTAAATAACCTTACTGCAAAAAAATAGTAATCTGTTAATTTAAATAAAAGAAAGCTTGTCAAACATGGAGTGAAAAAATTTGTATGTGCAGTTAAAATCTTAACGTCGATAAGTAATTTGAATTATCAATGGTTTCATATGCATGCATAAATATACATTTATACATATGTACATGCAATGTGCTGCAATGTAATGTATGTATACATACATTATATATAGATGAATATGTACATGCTCTGCGATATTTCCAAAACCAGTTATGTTTCAAATGTTTATCATGTGTTATTAATTCATCATACTCATCCACACATATTCATTTTCAATAATGAATGTCCAAATATATTCCATAAGTTTTAATTTGGTTGTTGCATTCTTCTCTAAATATGTACATTTCATTTTCTTCAAGCACCTGAGTATCTCTAAATCTAATTTTAATGCCATCTTATATGAAATTATAATTTTTTTTATATATAATAAAAGGCCGTCAACGCCGGAGGTGGAAATTATTCCACACAAAACATGCTTTCCGATGCCTTATGATTAATTTACAAATAGAAAAAAGAGATTAAAGTAAACATAAAATACAACGTTATCATTAGTTTTAATTGATAATATCTCTTTCTTTCTCTCTCTCTCTCTCTCACTCTCTCTCTCACTCTATCTCTCTATCTCTCTCTCTCTCTCTCTCTCTCTCTCTCTCTCTCTCACTTATATCAATTAATTCATTGCCTCCATTCCTTGTAAGTATAGACACATTGGTAGCATAGTGGATAGTGACCCCACCCTGAGATCTGCAAGAACCTTTCTGTTGTAGATTCTAGCCTTTCCACTGGTGCCCTGGGGCTTCAAAGCCTGGGATCACCTTGTTCTAGGCTGGCTTTTTACAAATACCGGCCAACTTTGTGTGTATTTAAATCTCCTAAATTCTTAAGTGTATGAATTTCGATATAGTTATCAATTATGTTATTGAATACATTTTTCACACACGTCTGTTGAACTCATCGAAGTTGTCAGAATAATAATTTTTTTAAAGATCCCTATCCATCAAAGTAATATTATTTTTCACGGTAATAACAATAATAAAAGTAAGAATAATGGCTTGATGATTTTTGTATTCTTTAATTTACATAATTGTGAGTTTGACTGTGCATGCCAATCCATGTATGCTACGTTATCTGCTGCTTTGCTCTGAGTTTTGTATGTTACGTTACATAATTCAATATGGGTATATATGATGTAATTATTATTACTATATTACTCTCTCCCTGTTAATGAATAGGTATAATTGATAATATATTTCTCTCTCTCTCTCTCTCTCTCTCTCTCTCTCTCTCTCTCTCTCTCTCTCTCTCTTTCTCTCTCTCTCTTTTCCTTTCGGCGCTTTCTCTCATGCCCGCTTTCTCTATCTTTCTTCTCTTTGCCCCCTTCCTTCCTTCTCTTTCTGTTCTCTTTTATATTTACACACTCTCTCTCTCCCAATCTTTCTGTGTATTCCCAGACCTATCTCCCTTCCTCTCTCTTTCTCTCTCTCTCTCTCTCTCTCTCTCTATATATATATATATATATATATACATATATATATATATATATATATATATATATCTGACACGTTTTCTCTTTTTCGCTGTCTGCTTCGTTCTCTATTTCTAATTCTCAACCCATCCTCACTTTCTCTTTTTTTCCACTTAATTATTATTACTTTATCACTCTCTCCCTGTTAATCCTGTAACTTTTTTCTATTCAAAAAATAACTTTTTTTTTCTATTGCGGTATTTCTTTTCTTAAACAACTTTATTGACTTTGATCCATCTCTCCATTTGTTTTATTTGTTTCCTTCGCGATAATATAATAATAAATTTGAATCTACAATATTTAGTTTTGTCTCTTCATAATCAGAAAATCACCTTTTAATAACATAGAAACATTATTTATGGAGCTCTTTGTGCTGCAATTTTTATACATTTATTTTTAATAAAATATTTTTAATCTTTATACATTTAACTTTTTTGTGTTCATATACCCTAATGATATAAAGGCTGCTATAGCTAGGGCCAAACAATTCACCCAGGAGTGCAGGAAGGCATGGAGAAATGTAATTTATAACTTATATAATAACAAAAGTTGAAGTGCACCGCTTGTTTCCACTTAAAATCCGATTTTCCAAATTAATATTTCCTCTTCTTTCAGCTCAGAACATGTCTATCCATTCTCTTCTCATCCGTTGGTTGCAAAAAGAGCCCATGTCTATCATACACCAGTTGCGGTCTTCGGTAGACCTAACAGCCCTAAAGATATTAAAGTTAATTCATCAACATAGTTTAGCAAGAACATCTGTTCAGCCCTTACAAGTGCTCCATATGTAAAGCATGCATATAAACACATACAACCTCGTCCTTAAAGCCATCTACCGATAGAAAAACACACAATATAACACATTATCCCTAATTGGCAGCATGAAATCTTTCTCATCAAGTGCCAAAAATGTTCCAAACAATACATAGGAAAAGTTGTCAAACACTCAAATTCAACACTTGCCAGTTTTCAGTTAACAATGACAGAGATGCTTCAGTGGCCAATATTTTTTTTTTATTAATTTGGAAGATCACAACATCTGCGATACCTGAGTATTTGAGCCATCGATCACTTACCAAATTCCAATATAATAAGAATAATAAACAATTTGGATATACAAATTAACGCCAACAATGATCTTTCCCAACGTATTTACGGTATACAGTCGCGATACAAAAACTTGCCCCTTTTCGTGATTTGTAGTATGCCTACAGTAATATGTTTTACTTTGAGTTATAAAAAAGCCTTTTCCTATAATGTACCCTGGTAGACAATAAATCTAGAGATGTTTATACATGCATTCGTAAAAGAAGGAATAAGAGGGGATAGGGAGGAGACAGAGGGAGAAAGAGAGAGAGAGAGAGAGAGAGAGACGGAGAAAGAGAGAGAGAGAGAGAGAGTAAATTGACATGGAACGAGAGAGTAAGAGACGGTGCATATATGTGTGGATGTGTGAGTTTTTTATTGATATGGGTAATGCATTTGCATGTATGCATCTATTTATATATGTGTATTTATACGGATAATATATATCTCATGTAACTTTTTTCAATCAGAAGAAACAATTTTTTTTCACTTAACTCTGTTTAGAATTTTTTTTTTACCGTACTTTTATTTGGAATAAAGCTTTTTGTTATGCAATACTTCATGTCTCTCTTTTTTTGGCTTGCATCCAGTTGCTGTTTTTATCATTTCTCTTTTTATGCTAAAGAAACCTGAAGGTAAAATGTTTTAATGTATCCACTGTGTTGCCAGACCGTCTTTTATAAGTTTTACGTTGGCGGGTGTTTTCTTTTACTATAGTAAAATAATTTATTGCTGGTAAAATCTTGGTATCTGTCATTTAAGTCTAATATTCTAGCAGTTGATTTGGGAATGAAAATGATTTTTATTTGACTGCCACATTCGTCAAAAGACAAAAATGTGATCTCTTACAAAAAAAAAGATGGCTTGTAACAAATCAATTAATTCTTAATACACACCCTTTGATTATTTAGAATACTCTCTATTGATCAAATACACATGACTTTGACTTAGACCTTTTTATTTTTCAGTCCGATGTCGATTTTTTTTTTAATTTAGAAAGGATAATTATAGACATTTTCTCGCGTGTCATAGACTTAAAACGTTCAAAATACAACTCACTTTGTCTTATCTTTAGACACAGTTGTAACACAATTTGCTCACATAGTTCGCCTGTGTCAATGTTTGCTTGTGTGGATTTTCCTCAAAGCGTTTTCGTTAAAATCTATTTTGGTACTTCTCTGAATGTGTTCGTTACAAATGTTTGACATAAGGGCTTAACACTCAGTATACAACACATCGTCCCAGAAAGCAGCAGAATTTTACAGGGTTTCTTTCTCTTTTTTTTCAAAATATTTCCAAATGAGGAGAAAGGAATTTGCAATTTGGTTATCAACTGACCATCTTTTAAAACATCCCAATCGAACAAAAAAAAAAAAGCGGGATGTCAGCCAAGGGCGTTGGGTAGGTTACATGTTTAAAGAGATCTCTAAGTGAGTGAGTGGTTGAGTGGATAGAAAGGTGTGATCTCGGGTAATGAAAAGGATTTTTGCCGGAGGGAAAAAGAAGGGGGGGGGGGGGG
>BLXT01005154.1:352496-364707 GCA_019648995.1 Plakobranchus ocellatus
GGGGTTATCAATGATTTAGGGAAATTTAAGGACAAAAATACAATATAGGCCCCAAAATCAAATATATGTGTCTGAAACTAATATTTAATCTTATCATGAACCACCAAGCCCTTAAATCATTAGCATTATACTTCATCATCAATCTCTGTCTTTAATTTCATTAACTCTTCATGTTTGTATATACCTTCATCATGAGTGTTTAAATTAACAACAAAAAAAAGCAGTCAATAGTTACATGGTTTTTTTTTTTGCTAGATTTTTTTTTCACAATTTTAGAATTTATTAGAGAAACGTCAACCATTTTAGATGTTTTTTGTCTTTAAATTGTTTAGAACGATAAAAACTATAAGCCAGAACTATAATATATTTTTCCAGTGGGCTTTTTATTTTTACAAGGTTGGTTCATTGATGATAAAACATACATTTGCATATTTTCATGTGCTCACCATACAAAATACATAATACTGTAACTAATATATGATGTTGATTTATATCATTTTCTCCTTACATAAAATCAAAAAAGCATTACAATAATTTTAGAAATTTTGGAAATTTTATCACCTTTTATCAATTAGCATGAATGCTGTTGAAATTGTTTTGAATTTAAATTGCTAAATTTTTGTGATTAATAATGATATTTTGATATTCATATGAACTTAAATAAATTTCGAATATTTAACATGCACACAAATATTCATTAGGGGTCCAAATATATCATGTATTTGTAGTAATATTTTCATCCGGATTTTTTTTTATCTAAGAGGAGATCGTGACTAGCCAAATGTTGGTTATTTTTGGAGGTTAGATTTTATATTCAAAATGTTTTTTATGCCTTTAATTGATGAACCTAAGATTTCAAAAGAATTTAATTTCCTTTCATTCGTGCGTTCAAAATATATCCCTTTTTTTTTGTTCAAAGCCTTTGTTGAAACATTATATTACAACTTGGAGGTTAGCACCTTCGAGCCAATCATAAAATTCGTGCACCATAAAGCAGACTAATTATATATGGGTATAATCTAAACAAGATGAAATAAGCAGATGATACTATTCTTACAGCAGAAAGCGTGGCAACGGGCTCTTTCAATAGCACATTCAATAAAGCTCAGTTTAAATGCCAAAAAACAAACAACGATTATGGCAAAGAAAATCATAGGTATTAAGTGCAACGTAAAAATAAATGGAGGAAATATGATCCAGGTGGAGAATTTGAAATTCCTAAGGGCCTTGATTACATCTAAATGAAGAGCTGTGTCCCATATTAAAGTCCGAATATGCTGAGCATTTCAAAACATGAAACACATAATCACAAATAAAGAACTCCCACTTGGTCTCAGGTAAAGAATCCATCAATGTTACATTGAGCCTGTTTTACTTTATCCATGCAAGCATGGACAATAAACTCAACAATACAGAAACAGCTGGAAGCAACGAAAATATATTGGGTTCCTTTTAGGAGAATGGTGAAAATTTCTTGAAGTGAAAAGGAAAACAAATAAAAAAAAATACTAAAAGACAAAATCAGAATGCTCTCTATTCAACAACATCAGGAGGAAGCAAGCAAAATTGTTGGTCTTTCAATGATGAGCAGAAAACTAGAAAATTCTATAACAACAGAAAAGAACAATGGCAAAACGACACGTTCATAATAAAGAAGTGAAATATTAGACGGATTGTCCACATGGGTGAAAACATCAAGAAACAAGGCCACCATCAGGGCAACAGAACATAGGAAGGAGTGGAGAGTCATGGTCGTCAAGGTTCTTCAGCATGATACTGGATGATGATGATATATCGGGCTCAATGATTTTATTAGTATGCATTTGCATAATCTGAAATCTCTAGTCAAATGGTATTCTAAAGGAGACTAGCTAGCCAATTCATATAAAATCATGAAAATGTTATATAAAACTTTTTCTGTCACTCAACGTTCACAATGTACTTCCTGGCAGTAACAGTATTAGAAACAGTCGACCAGAATTACCTTTCCACCGCTTTTCCACAGAACTTGAAAGAGTCCTTTTTTATTTTACAAATAGACTGAATACTTCAAGGTTTAGAGGCTAAAATAATACAAATAAAAAATCCTCCACCAAGGGCGGAGAGTGTTAAAACTAGTCACGTGCTTCCTGTTTACCGCGTTTTATCGCTAGTCGCGAGAACGTAGTGCAAACCCTATGGATTGACGTCACCATTTCCCCTCTCGATTGTCCACTGCTCTTCACCCGAGGCGTATAGAGATGACTAAGGCCCTAATGTCAGCATTCAGATTCAGAAAAGCTTCTGGGTTTTTTTGTGTGTGTTTTATTTATTATTTTTTTTAGTCACAACTTTCTGTATTTGCTAGGCAGGTCTCGGCCAGTTTTGCAATGAAAGCTCAATATCTGCTGTTAATGCTCATGCAGCCATTTTGCTTATGAAGCCCATGGCATGAATATAATTATGATTATATAAATGCTGTTTGTTAATCCCGACTAGCTTTCTTGTGTGTTGTAACAAGGTTGCGACAGAGTGTATTATTGAAGTGGATTGTATTGCGGATAAGTTAATTTCTCCTTCGACCTAAGAACAAGGTAAGTGAATAAAAAGTTTAAAATATATCTATTAAAATGCCCTTGTATAACATTTTGAAGATTTGAATAGTACAAAGTTCGTTTAGATATGATTATTATATAAGAAGAGTAACCAAATAATATTCAACGTTTGTGCACAATTAGACTGCTGTGTTTGGTAGGCCTTATAGCCTTCATTTCGTTTAATAAACTTCTATAACCCTGTTGGTATTATGTACGCAACAAAATTAGACGGCTGCAGCATTTAAGTAAATGTTGTAGATACGAGTACATTATAGAATACATCTATCCCGACTATACCAATGAGAATCACCTTGACATATTCTGAATACGCATATAAGAATGAGCAATTTCATTGCTCTCACTTAATAGTCACATTTTTAGACACCGATAAACGAATCTCTTCTTGGCTAGGCATACAGAAAAAGTAATTTATTGAGCTTTCGTAAATCGTTTAAAAAAATAGATTGACTATGTCAATTTTTTTTTTATTTTAGTATTTAGAATTAGAGAAGAGTAGAGCCTTTGGAATGAAGGATCTCATTTAGATGCCTTTTCCATAAAATTAAGATTTGTTCTAACAAAATTTATATAGTTATCAATGGTTTGTTGTTTGTTTTGGTTTTTTTTTTCTTTTTAGCATCAACTATTTTTGCCTCGCATCACGGATCATCAAAGACGTGAAGCAATGAAGACTTTATTTATATTCTTGGTTCTAGCCGTTTTTTATAGAGCCTGGGCAAAGGCAGGGCGTTTACTAAAGACCCAATATTAAACATGATCAATATGTCCAAAAATGAATCGAGCGAGAGTTTTTAACGTTTAAGGTTAGACATGCAGATTATCACTGCATAGCCAAAGAAACGGAGAGTGACACTTAATGACGATCTAAAAGAAGCGAGTATACAAAATTTACACCATCTCAATTTTTCAAGGGAGCTAAATCGAAAGCATCCTTATTTTAGGCGGGGAATACACGGGGAGAGAGAGAGAGAGGGGGGGGGGGGNNNGGTGTAAAAAGGAAAAAGGAGTAGTCGTGAAATGGGAAAGCCGTGTAGTGAGGGTCTTTTTTTAGCGCTAGTAGCAATAGAGGATTTTAATGACTACTGCAGAATTCCTTGACGTGAATTGAGTAAAAGAAATAAAGTAAATTACGGCATGTTCTGACCAACTGGTATCGATCATCGACATTTATTTGCCATTTTATAGTTGCTTGGACTTGAAAAGTCAAATCTAAAGAGCAAATACTCGAAATCGCGATATGAATACTTCAGGGAGTGATTTTTTAGACATATTTATTCTAATTTTTACTTCTTGCATCTTGTTTTGATTTTGTGTTTTGTCTCACTTAACCTCTTCTCAGTGTAGGGCACTCTGTGTGAGAACACATTCACTGTCTGACAATGACTGATCACCGAGGCACTATCGGAATCATGACTTTCCTGATGGCATCAATGGTCTCAATCTTGCCTCTACTTATAAAAGGCGAGGGATTTCCATCTGTTGATTTCTCGGATATTAAAATCCGATTCCATGGCCACTCGCTCCAAGAGTAAGGTTCCAATTTAAGTGCGTTTCTTTGATAGGAACAATCGGGGAAAATGATTATGTGGCCACACTTTCCATGTACAAACCGAAGAGAGAAAAGCTATTTACCAAGGGAAACAGAAAGCGAGGGTTATAGGTAATTGCAAAGTAAAAACATAAAAAAACGAAGATGTGTGATGTCTTGGTAGTAGCGGTTTGGAAAGGGAAAAGGGGATGGGGGAAAGGGAGAGGAGGGGGAGGGAGTTATAAAAGAGTGATGAGAGAAGAGATAGGGAGTGCGATTGAGACAAAGAAAGTAGGGTTATACTATTCATTGGTAAATGTATTTCATAAATCATTCACACTAAAAAAAAAATATCAAATAAGGAAAAGAAGAACTGATATTTCCAAAGTAATCGATAAGGCCAATTTTTATGTGAAAATTTAAGCATGGAATATCTAAGAAAGATGATCAGTTGCAAGCTTTGTTTTCCGACATTGTTAAGACTGCTCATCTGTTGTTGTTGTTGTTGATTTTGTTGTTGTTGTTGTTGTTGTTGTTGTTGTTGTTGTTGTTGTTGTTGTTGTTGTTGTTGTTGTTGTTGTTGCTATTGATGTTGTTGTTGTGTTGTTGTTGTTGTTGTGTTGTTGTTGTTGTTGTTGTTGTTGTTGTTGTTGTTGTTGTTGCTGCTGCTGCTGCTATTTTGTTTGGGCATTGGTGGTGGCGGTGGTGGTTGCCTTGTTTTTTTATGATAATGATGTTCTTATTAATGTATGATAGTTTTTCATTGTTTCTTTTTTTCAATTTCTCTCATCCACAGGTTCTATTACTGTTTGTGTGAAGACAACATACAAGAATGTTCAATGATATACTATTTAGTATATGTGACAAAAGTATTTGGTCGATCACAAACGGCCATGTTATCTCCCATTCATCGTGAGGTCACTTTTGGATGCGACCGACCCTCTGAAGGGTATGGGACATACTCCTGTAGAGTCCTACAAGCTAATGACACCAGCTTCTGTGCGTGTGCGGCCGGCTGCCCTGTGTCACACATAGATGAAACACACAGCTCAATGTGTAGGAACAAATGTGTCAATATACAGTGGAAAAGTTGTTATGTCAAGTACGAAAATTTCGCAGACTTAAACGCACCTTTGTTAAATTCATGTTCACCACCTACTTCTAAAAACCTTAGCGACAGCCAAATTTTGGCAGTAGCTATTGGTGTAAGCTTTGGGTTTCTTGTCATCCTAAACTTTTCTGCGATCATTGCATTCCTTCACTGGCGGAGCAAAAAGGGGAAAACCAATCAAGCCAGAAGTCTTGAATCTGCACGGGCGAATCACCGTCACGGGACTAGCGATTACTCAGTCCTTGATGCAGGTAACAACGCGATTGGTAATCGTCCAGTGGAACACATTTATAATCATGTGTCCTCCATTTCAGGTGAAGTTGGAAATGAAGCTGAAAACTACATTGATACCGGCCTATACTCCCATTATTCTGAAATTTCAGACATCAGAACAGTTGAAAATGAAAATAACATCAATCTTGGCCAACACTCTCTGTATTCTGAGCCTCTAGAGAGCAGTGCAGCTGAAAATGAACCTACAAACAATAACGATACTGGCCAAGACTCGCTTTATTCTGAGCCTGTAGAGAGCAGATTAGTTGAAAATGAAACTGAAAACGATATCAATAATGTCCAACTCTCGCTTTACTCTGAGCCTGTAGAGAGCAGATTTGTTGAAAATGAAACTGAAAACGATATCAATAATGTCCAACTCTCGCTTTACTCTGAGCCTGTAGAGAGAAGGTCAGAGGTGAACACAACTGCGCAAACTAATGAGTATGCAACAATCGCCTGACCAAGACTGAAATTCTGCCGTGAAGTTGATGACAACTAAGAGGAGAGGGTCTTAGCCATAGGATACAGCCAGAAAAAAGATTGCGGATCACTACGTCTAGTTTATATCACCGATCTTGGAAAAAGTTTAAGAAAAAAAATCTTTTAGAAAAAAAAAAAAAAAAACTCTTAGGAGAAAGATATTGATGACAACAGTAAAAGTTGCTTTTTTTAAATATATATTCAGCATGTAAGAAAAATCGTAGATACATGCTCCGAAAATTTTGGTTAAAATAAATCAATAGTAACTTGTTATCTTCTATTTATTTAACATCAAAATCATTTAGAATTTGCATTATTGACAAAAAAAAAAGGATTCTTTAATTATGGCTATCCGATGCCTTATGATTAATTTACAAAAAAAAAAACAATTAAAAGATAATTATAAAATACAACGTTATCCTTGATTTTATTTGCTAAAACTTCTCTCTCTCTCTCTCTCTCTCTCTCTCTCTCTCTCTCTCTCTCTCTCTCTCTCTTCCTTTTGACCCTTTCTCTCACGCGCGCCCTCTCTGTCTCTCTTCTCTCTCCCTCCTTCCTTTCTTCTCTCCCCTCTCTCTTTCATTCTCACACACACTCTCTCTCTCTCTCCCAATCTTTCTGTTTATTCTGAAATCACTTTATCTGCATATCTCTCTCTCTCTCTCTCTCTCTCTCTCTCTCTCTCTCTCTCTCTTTCTCTCTCTATCTATTTACCTTCTATCTATCTATCTATCTATCTATCTATCTATCTATCTATCTATCTATCTATCTATCTATCTATCTATCTATTTATCTCTCTCCCTCTTATATCAAAATATTTTGTTTCCATTCCATGTATGTATGAGGGCGTTGGTGGCACAATGGAGATCCGCAAGAGCCTGTCTGTCGTAGATTCCAGCCCTGTCACTGGCGCCCTGGGGCATCAAAGCCTGAGATCACCTTTTTGTGGACTGGCTTTTTACAACTGCCAACCAACTTTGTGTGTATTTCAATCGCGTACATTCTTAAGAGTATGGATTTCGATATAATAATCAATTATGTTATTGAATATATATTTCACACACGGCTTTCGAACTGATAGAAGTCGCGTTGAATCTCAATAATACATCAGAAAAATTTGCCTTTTAAAAAATCCCTTTTGGTCAATGTGATATCAGCATTGACGGTGATAAAGATGATAAAAATTAGAATAAAGGTCAGATGATTTTTATATCCTTTACTTTACATAATTGTGATTTCGCCTGTGCATGCCAATCCCTGTGTGTTGCGTTATCTGCTGTTTTTCTCTGTGTTTTTATGTTACGCTACATAATTCAATATGGATGTATATGATGAAATTATTATTGCTATATTCCCTCTACTTGTTAATGTATACGATGTAATTATTATTCCTATATTGCTCTCCCCTTGTTAATCCCATTTATTTTTTTTTTCAAACAATGTCTCGTGTTTTTATTGCGGTATTTCTTTTTCTTAAACAATTTTATTGACTTCAATCCATCTCTCCATTTGATTTATTTGTTTCCTTCGTTTCAATATAATAATATCTTTGATATCTACAATACCCAGTTTTGTATCATCATAATCAGATATTCATTTCTAGATAACCAAGAAACATGATACATGGAGCTCTTTGTACTGTAATCAGCATTGATTTCAATCCATCTCTCCATTTGTTTTATTTGTTTCCTTCGTTTCAATATAATAATATCTTTGATATCTACAATAACCAGTTTTGTATCATCATAATCAGATATTCACTTTCTAGATAACCAAGAAACATGATACATGGAGCTCTTTGTACTGTAATATTTGTACATAAGCCTTATTTTTCATAATGTTTGTTCAATCTTCATACATAGAATTTGTTTTGGTCATACACCCTAATGCTATAGCTGCTGCTATCTCTAGGGCCAAACAATTCACCCATTCAACTAGGAATGCACCAAGCAAAAGGGAAATATAAGCTTTAACTTAAATAAGAACAGAAGTTAAAGGGTACCACTCTTTGCTACTTTAAATCCGGCCCTGCCAAATATTCCCTCTCATCTCAGAACATATATCTATCCATTCTCCACCCATCTGGTCATTGCAATAAAGACATACCAGTTGCAGCCTTCCGTAGCCCTGAAAATCTTAAAGATGTGATAGTTAATTCACCAAGAACATCGAGTTCAGCCCGTGCCATTGTTCCACATATAAGGCATACATATAAACAAAAACAACCTCGCCCTTCAAGTCCTCCACCTATAAACTGACATACAACATTACACAGCATCCGATGTTTGCAGCTTAAACTGTGTCTCATCAAGAGTCAAAAAGGTTCTAAACAATATGTACGACAAAGCTGTCAAACACTTAGAGCCAGATTCAACTACTGTCAGCTTTCAGTTAAAAATGACAAAGATGCCACTGTAGACAAGCTTTCTTTTTTCTTAACTTTTAAAATGTCTGCATTTGACATACCTTAGTATTACATCCATCGTTCACTCACCAAACTTAACATCATATGCAGAGTCAGTAAGAAACAGTTTGGATGCACAAATTAACACTAACGAACAATGACCTGACCAATGTACTTACGTTATTCGTTCGCGATACAAAGACTCAACCTCTACTTGCGACTTGCATTATACCTACAGTGATGTGTAACAATTGGCGTTATAGAAAAATCCCTTCCTATAACATGCCGTGGTAGACGATTTATCTAGGGCCGACCTTATTTTCCCGAACGCTTTATTTTTATAAAGAGAGAGAGAGAGAGAGAGAGAGAGAGAGAGAGAGAGAGAGATCAGCAACACCGGTATACTCGTACTTATGTTGCACATGTACAAGCATGAATCGCTTAAAGTACCATTGTGTTCGATTTGCTTAGAATTCGGGAAAATAGTCACTTCTTTTATCTAGAGCGTGTTATACATGCATTCGTAAGAGAAGGACTATGAGGGGAAAGAAAGAGAGTGTGTATGATTGTTATTGATATAGATAATGTAGTGGCATGTATGCATATATCGATATGTTTATTTATACGGATAATTTATATCTCATATTGCGTATTGCCAATCAGAATAAATGATTATTTTTTCGCTGTACTTTTAATAGAAATGCTTTTTTAGATAACATGTGTTTATTTGTAATAAAGCCTTTTTAGTACAACACTTCACACTTCATGCCTCTATTTTGTGGCTTTTGCCCTTGGTGCTGTTGTTGTTTCTATCATTTTATTAATTAGTAAAGCCTAAAGATGAAATGTTTCAATTAATCACTGTGCTGCCTTACCTTGTTTTAATCAGTTTTGAACTGGCGGCTGCTTTTTTAATGATTTGCTGACCAAATCTTGGAAATCGTTACTTTGAAAGTTTCTGTCATTTAGAATTGATATTATATCAGTTGTTTTGGGTATGAAAATGATCTTTCCTTGATCGCCATATTTGTCGAAAGACAAAAAGATAATCTATCCAAAAAATTTTTTGTCACAAATTAATCAATTCTTAATACAGAACCTTTGATAATTATCAGTGCTCTCTATTGATCAAGTACACACGTAGAGGCAAAAATTATTACATTTGACTTGGGGTTTGTCATTTTCACTTTGATGTCGCATATAAAACTTTGAAAAAAAATAATTAAATGCATTTCTTACTGTATGATTGGGTTAAAACATTCACAATACAACTCTCTTGGTTGTACCTTTACACACAGTTGGAACACCCTATACCTGCACAGTTCGTGTGTGTCAATGTATGTTTGTGGATTTTTTTCTAGGACTTGTCGTTAAAATTTATTTTCGTACGTCTCTGAATTTTCCCATTTCAAATGCTTGACATAATGGTTTTTTAAAAATCCACTATTTATGCACACATGGTTCTATTTTTTACTTGCATCTAAAATCAAAGAAGGTAACAAAAATCTATTTAACAGAAAGCGTATATCTGTGTCATTATGCTGCAATATAGGCATAGATCTTTTTGATTAAGAATAGAAATTAATAAAAAAAAAAAATGAATAACACAAAAGCAGCTCATAGTTTCCCTTTTATCTAAAGATAATTAATATTTTCACAATGATAACAAATTTTATGCATTTTTTTTTCATTCTGTATGTATTAGGATCTTGGAGGTTTACCAAAGGAAATAAGAATGGGTTGTAAGTCTTTGTCAAAATACGTTTCCCATAAAATCTGTGACATCCAATGGTACAACAATGTAAACACCCGCAAACTGTACAAAAGGTCATTGCAGGATCGAATACAAGCAGATTAAGAGAAAATGATGGAGGTGGACAGGCAACACACTAAAGAAAAAGCGAGACAGCATAGCAAGAATGAGTTTGAGGTGGAAGCCCCAGAAAGAGGCCAAAGGTGAGGCATCAAGGGTAAATCAGGTACAAGGTGCTGTAGATTGTTTTGCATTTAAGCCTTTTAAAAATTCTTATTGAATCAGCAAGATCTTATACGTCCAGTCGGGATAGAGACTCAGATGTTGTTGAACTATCTATATGTAAATTCTAAACTTGTACATCGTGTTCGAAGCTAATCTTTCCATAATTGCTTGATTAGCTAGGTCGTCTATAGAACACATGGAGGCAGATGTGAACAGAGAAAGAGAACGAGCGAGAAAGAACGAGTGAGAGAAAAGCAAGAGAGCTAGTGAGAGAGAGGAAGAGCGAAAGAGAGACGTGAGATATAGAGAGAGAGGGAGAGAGAGAGAGAGAGTTGAAAGGAATGGAGGCAAGACCTGGAAAGATCTAGAGAATCTGCCACAGGATAGAGACAAGATTTGGAGAGACTTTGTGAAAGACACATCTGACATTGCAGATCTCACTGCTCCTGCCCTATACCATTAACCTGAACAGGGACATTGTAACAGACATAACCACCATGAAATATGGCATATATCTTTGGGTTAGATAACGTGAACTTTTTCGATGTGCTAAAGAATAAAAGTGGATCGATTTAAATAGTAAAAGGTCTTGATTGATATTTAGTCCATTTTGGCTTAAAAGGTGTTTCCTTTTTTGGGTATTGTTTTCTTATCAAGGGAATGTAATTTTTCTATATTGTGCCCAAGATTGCCAAGATGCCTTGGGAGAAATGCGTATAGTCTTGTTTTATCATAAGCGCCTGGTGACAGAGAGATAAATAACTATATACTTTCAAGGTTTTATTTGCAGTGCGAATGAGGTCTGATCTTGCTTAGGATAAAACTTGGCGTAAGATATTTTGGTTCAGTGTCGAAGTTATACAAGATTTAACAAGAGTCAAAAACGCCTGACAATCTCTGCTAGTGAGCAGATATTTATTCTCAAAGTTTGTGCGGGAGAAAGCTAAACACATGTATAGAGATATTTCGGTTTCATGCCGAGATTGTAAGTTCTGTTTTAAAAAACCCTAAGGCAAACGCTCTCCTGTCAGTGAATAGATGTCCATCCTTTAGAGGTGTTCAGTAATCAGAAATTATTCCAAAATACAGTGGGCCTAGACCAGGCATAACACTGAGTACAATCATTGCTGTATTCTGTGTGTAACAATATGATAAAGTTAATTTCACTTTTCTTTTATCTTGTTGGCTATTTTTCCATACAAACCCATGTTTGTAGTCCTTAGAAGCTTGCATGTTTTCCCCCAACTGATACTATCCTTGATATGAAATGTATGCATTATTTTTGCTATCTTGCTCATTGGAAAAATAAGCGACCCGTGGAAAGGAACTAAAATGTTAGTGTGAGTCGTATAGGAGAATATCGTGGTTGACAAGGAGAAGATGAAGGTAACATCATAATTTGTATCACCATACATAAAAGAAGATGGTGATCCATACATTCTAGTTGCTTTCTAAATATGGCATTCGAAAAGAATACTAGATTTTCGCTGGCATGGACTTCAATAATGTTACGCTGAAAAACGTGTGTCCTGAAATGTCCATTGAAAATGAATTTCCTGATCATAGGCAAGCAAATTTGATGTTCCACGAACTCTTTGCGAATACTTTTTTGCCGCGTTCTTATATTAGATTACTGGTTCAAAATTCAATTTTGGTTTGTATGCGCACGTTCTATGTGTGAATTATGGAACTTGAAAAAGTGCGAGAGAGCAAGAGAGGTAGAGAGAGGAAGAAATAGTGAAGAGAGAGAGAGAGAGAGAGAGAGAGAGAGAGAGAGAGAGAGAAGATAAAAAGGAGAAAAAATAAGTTGACAGAGACATAGAAACAAATTAATGAA
>BLXT01005154.1:365345-377241 GCA_019648995.1 Plakobranchus ocellatus
AAACACATGTAAAGACACACAAAGACACAATATATATACACATATATATATATATATATATATATATATATATATACATGTATATTGAGAGAGAGAGAGAGAGAGGGCGAGAAAGAAAATGAACAAACGCAAATATACTTTATACGTATGTAAGTATTATAGAGAAAAAGAGAGAGACACACACACACATACATATATATACACAATGTATATTGAGAGACAAACAGACAGGCAGACACACAGACAAACAGAGAGATGGCGAGCGAGAACGAGAGAGGGAGAAAGAGAGAGAGAGAGGGAGGGAGAAAGAGAGAGAGAGGGAGGGAGAAAGAGAGAGAGAGACAGAGAGAGAGAGAGAGAGAGAGAGAGAGAGCGGCAATGTTGTTGCAACAAAACAGGAAATAAATATCCTTAAAGAAAGCATAATTCTCAGCATGATGTTCATTATTTTCACTTCTGCCTATCCACACATAGAAATATGCAGGGTAAAGTTGAAATCAAGTGTAGCAAGCCCATGAAATAATTTGTTTATTATATCAATGTTGCATTTTAGATCCTGTTTAGATCTCTGTACTGATGCGCTGTTTAGAAATTCGACAGAGCATAACATCGGTCTTGCTGGATAGAGTCCACTTTGCCGCTTCGTGTTTGATTTCCTGTTGAAGGTGATATTCAGGTGAATAAACATTTAATTTTCCACAGTTTTTTTTTTGTTTATTTTGCAATAAAAGAATACAAGAAACAACTTCACACTTATAAAAACAAAGCCGAACAAAGCACGGTGTTTAAGTTGTTCAATTGGTTTTTTTCTTTAATAATAATCAAAACACGGTGCCAAAATAGTGTCGTAAAGTATTATGGTTATATAACTTACTAAAAATAAATAATCTGTGAACTAAAATGAAAGAAACTCGTCAACATGAAGGGAAAAAAATCTGTATGTACAAGTATGTATGTACACTTAAAATCTTAACGACAATAAGTAATTTGAATTATCAATGATTTCATATGCATGCACGAATATGTACATGCAACTATCTATATATATATTTCAAATATATGAGACTATACAATATTTTAAAAAGCATTTATGTTTTCAAATGTTTATGATGTGCTATTTATTTATCATACTCATCCACATATAAACATTTTCAATTATGAAGGTCCAAATATATTCCATAAGTTTTAATTTGGTTGTATTGTTTAGATATAATATACATTTCATTCTCTTCAAGCATCTGAGTATCTCTAAATCTAATTTGGATGCCCTCTAATATGAAATTAAGATTGTATCCATCCAGTAGCCTTCTTAGTAAATAAACAGATAGGTAAGCTGTAAATTTGCAGGCAACAAAACCTATTGAAGACGTCAGGACATGAAGACTTGCTTTATTACTTCCCGTTTCTATCAGATATCTTTAAATTATGTCGGAAGCTGAGGTGTTTTATTAAAGGCGCCTGATTTTTACATTCATATCTCAAATTTACATACGAAAATATTTTTATGCTGAGCAAACTAGAACAATGTTTCTATCCAACAATTAGGTATGATCACGGAAAAGCAAGCATAAATATATTATCCAGATCTGAAGAAGTGCACTATCTAAGGATATATAATTAATCAAAGGCGGTAAACGCTGGAGATGGAAATATGTCCACACAAAACAAGTAGTGAGAAAACCACCATTGGCAATCTTATAAAAATGAAATATGAATATTTTCATCCGGTTGACGTTTTCCCAATGCAAGATGATTCCGTCAGTTGTTACGGGTGAATTTTAGCAAAGCATTTCTATCCATACCTAATTTCATTTTTAAGAATTTTAAACATCAGTTTTGTTTTAATTGGGAAGTAATTCGAAGCGCATAATAAATAATAGAAAATATCTCACTATTTACTCAAGACTAAAAGTGTGATTTTTCGTTGCATGGGATCGAGAAAGATAACCCAAAATTGTGGAAATAATTGTTTCACGTAGTCATTACTTGAAGGCATTTTTTTTTAACTTTCCTTTTTTTATATGTGCTATTTTTTTTATTTAGTGACATAATATTGATATCTATAATCTCTCCTCAGTGTGCGGCATTCTTTGTGAGAAGCCACTCATTACATAACAATGTCTGATCACCAAGGCACTGTCGGAATGATGACTTTATTGGTGGCATCAGTGTCATCGATTTTGCCTCTGCTTAATGAAGGCCAGGGATTGCCATCTGTTGATTTCTCGACTGTTACAATCCAGTTCGGTGGCAAATCGCACCAAGAGTAAGGTTCCATTTTACTTGTGTTTGTTTGATAGAATTCCCAAGAGAAATAGATATTTTCTGGGGCATTATTTAGTAAGATAGGGTTATATTGTGAAAAAAGAAAAGGGGCTGTGATGTTTTTTCGCGGGAGGGTTTAGGATTGGGTGAAAGAGAGAGAGAGAGAGAGAGAGAGAGAGAGAGAGAGAGAGAGAAATACACAGAAAGTACTAGAGAAAGGGGACGAGGCAGAAAGAGGAAGAAAGAAAAAGAAAGAGAGAGAGAGAAAGAGAGACAGAACATAGCAGAGGTGGAGTTCATTTTTAAGATGCTATTATGTCATTAACTATCCACTCTTGGGCAAAAATTATGTTTAAAATAATTGAGTTTCATGTTGGAATGTACGCATAAAGATTATTAATTAAAGATTCATATCATATCCTTGATATATATGCATGATTATTGTTGTTGTTGCTGTTGTTGTTGTTGTTGTTGTTGTTGTTGTTGTTGTTGTTGTTGTTGTTGTTGTTGTTATTGTTGTTGTTGTTGTTGTTTTGCTTGACAGTTTGATTATGCTTTTTTTTTTGTTTTCTGTCATCCACAGGTTTTACGACTGTTTGTGTGAAGACAACATGGAAGAATGCACCATGCTCTACAATAGCATATTCGTGACAAATGTTGTCGGTCGATCAGAACCGGACATGTTATCTCCCATTCCTCGTGAAGTCACTTTTGGATGCGACCGACCCTTTACTTTCGTTGGTGGGTTACAGAGATACTCCTGCTTACTCCAACAAGCTGATGATATCGGCATCTGTGGTTGTGCGGTCAGCTGCCCTGTGTCACACATAAATGAAACACACAGCTCATTGTGTAGGGACAAATGTGTCAATATCATATGGAACAGTTGCTATGTCGCGTATGAAGATTTTGTAAATAGTGATGCACCCATACTTAATTCATGTCCACAACCTACGCCACCGACTTCTCGACCTGTAACAACCGATGGAAATGCTGTTACGACCCAAAGACGTTCTGTTACAACCGATGGAAATCCTGTTACGGCCCACGGACGTTCCGTTGTAACCGATGAAAATCCTGCTTTGTCGGAAAACGTTGAGCCGCATTCAGACAGTACAACCCAGCCCCAAACTCTGGCCATAGCTGTTGGTGTAAGTGGTGGAATTCTTGTCATCCTAAACGTATCTGCGATTATTGCATTCTTCTACTGGCGGAGAAAAAAGGGGAAAACCAATCAAGATAGAAATCTTGAACCTGTACGGGCGAATCATCTTCATGGGACTAGCGATTATTCAGTCCTTGATGCAGGTAACAACGCAATTGGTAATCGTCCACTAGAACACATTTATAATAATGTGCCCTCCATTTCTGGTCAAGTTGGAAATGAAACAGAAAACAACACTGGTACCGGCCAATACTCCCAGTATGCTGAAATCTCAGACATAAGAACAGTTGAAAATGAAAATAACATCAATCTTGGCCAACACTCTCTGTATTCTGAACCTGTACAGAGCAGAGCAGTTGGAAATGAACCCGAAAATAATACCAATACTGGCCAACTCTCACTTTACTCTGAATCTGTAGAGACCAGGTCAGAGGTGAACACAGCGCAACCTAATGAATATGCAACAATCGCCTAATCTTTCCGAGAGTGAAATTCTGACCTGAAGTTGATAACAACTGAGAGGAGAAGCTCTTGGCTATAAGAAACATGGAGAAAAAGATTGCGAATCGTTAAGTCAAGTTTATAACACCCCGAATTTAGGAGGAGTTTAAGAAAAAACCTTTTAGCAAAAAAAAAAACCTCTTAATAGATAGATACTGCTGACAACTGGCAGTTAAAGTGGCTTTTTTTTTCAAATCAGCAATCTAGAAAAATCGTCAAGATACACACTCCAAAGATTTTGGTTTTACGTAAATCAGTAGTAACTTGTAATCTTCTATTTATTTAAAATCAAAGTTAATCAGAATTTGCATCATTGACACACACATAAAGGTCTGTTGAGCAGTAGCTTTTCTGTGACTTATGATTTATTTACAAATGAAGGCAAAGTTTAAAGGTAAAAAAAAATAGAGCGTATCATTGTTTTTAATTGACAATATTTCTCTCTATTATTCTCCCTCTCTTTTTCTTTCTCTCTCCGTCTTTCTGTTCCCGGCTCTTTCTCTTTTCCTTTCGGCCCTTCCTCTCACGCCCACTCTCTCTATGCCTCTTCTCTTTCCCACCTTCTCTCCCCTCTCTCATACTTACACACACACTTCTCTCCCTCCCAATCNCCCCCCCCCCCCCCCCCCCCTATAAATACATATCTCTGACACATTGTCTTTTTTTCGCTGTCTGCCTCGTTCTCTATTTCTTTCTCAAAGCCCATTCTGACTTTCTCCCTCTTCTCTTTGTAACTTTCTATTTAGTGTGTCTCACTCTCTTCTTCTAGCTCTTTCTCTTTCTCTCTCTAATGTTAAAAGTTAGAAGAATAGTCAGATGAATTTTACAAATTTGACTTTACATAATTGATATTTCGCCTGTGCATACGAACCTCTGTGTGCTACGTCATTTACTGTCTTTCTTTATGTTTATGTATGTTACATTACATAATTCAACATGGATGTATACGATATGATTATTATATTGCTTTCTCCCTGTTAATCCCATAATTTTTTTTCTTAAAACAATGTCTGTTTTCTTTCATTGCGGTATTTCTTTTTCTTATACAATTTTATTGGCTTCTTTCCATCTTTCCATTCGTTTTATTTCTTCCTTCCTTTTAATGTGATAATAACTTTGAGATCTACAATATTTAGTTTTGTCTCATCATAATCAGAAATTCACCTTCTAGATAACCGAGAAAAACATGATATATGGAGCTCATTGTGTTACAATTGTTATACATATGCCTTATTTTCATAACATATGTTCAATCTTTATAAATTGAACTTGTTTTGTTCATACGCCCTAATAACATAGAGGTTGCTATTGCTAGGGTCACGCACTTCACCGATTCAGCTAGAAATGTAAGAAGCAAAGCAGGAATAATAATAATATATAACTTAAGTAAGAACAGAAGTAATATGTAACAGTCGTTGCTACTTACAATCCGGTATTGCCAAATATATATTCTATTCTCAGAACATATAGCTATCCATTCTCCGCCCATCTGGTCGTTGCAATAAAAAAAATACCAATTGCAGCTTTTGATGGAAAACCTTGGAGACATAATATCATCAACAAATATTAGGAAGAGCATCAGTTTCAGTCTTTGCAATTGTTCCATGTGTAAACCATACATATAAACACATACAAACTCGTCCTTCAGTATCACACAGCCTTCGATGTTTGCAGCTTAAAATCTATCTCACCAAGTATCAAAAACGTTCTCAATAATACATAGAAAAAAGTTCCAAACACTCAGAGCTCGATTCAATAACTGCCGAAGATCACAACATCTGAGATAACTGAGTATTAAAGTCATCGATCACTTACCAAAATCCAATACCATTAGCAGACTTAATTAGAAACATTTTGGGTACACAAATTAACACTAACGAACAATGACCTGACCAATGTATTTTCGATATTCGTTCACGATACAAAAACTTACCCTCTACTTGTGACTTGTATTATACCTACAGTAATGTGTAACGATTGGAGTCTCTTCCGATAACATACCCGAGAAGGCGATTTATCTCGAGCTTCTTCTGCGTGCATTCGTAAGAGAAGGACAACGAGGGGAGAGACAGGGAGTATGATTTTCATTGATATAAATAATGTAGCGGCATATATGCATATATCTATTTATGCGTATTTATACGCATAATTTACATGTCATATAACGTGTTGCCAATCAGAATAAATGATTTATTTTTTTTTCGCTTTACTCCTTATAGAAATACTTTTTTTAGGTAATCTGTTTTTATTTGCAATAAAGCCTTTTTTAACACAAAACTTCACGTCTCTTGCTTTTGCCTTTGATGCTATTGTTGTTTTCATCATTTTCGTTTTTTTTAAGTGAAGAAGCCTAAAGATGAAATGTTTCAATTAATCACTGTATTGCCTGGCCTTGTTTTAATAAGCTTTAAATTGGCGGGTGTTTTTTTTTTTTTTACTATCCTAAAATCTTTTATTGCTGGCAAAATCTTGGTATTCGTTACTTTTAAAGTCTCGGTCATTTAGAGCCTAGATATTCTAGCAGTTGCTTTGGGAATGGAAATTATCTTTCCTTGATCACCATATTTATTAAAGACAAAAAGATGATCTCTCTTTTTTGTTTTTTAATCACAAATTTAAAAATTCTTTATACAAAACCTTTCATAATTTTCGGTGCTCTCTATTAATCAAACACACACGTGGAGACACAAACTATTATATTTGACTTCGGATTTATCAGTGTGGGTTCGATGTCGTTTATAAAACTTTGGGAAAAATGATTCAATGCTTTTTCTCTTTGCATCATAGAGTTAAAAGGTTAAAAATGCCAATCATCTGGGCCAGTCTTAAGAATCAATTGTAATACACGATGCTCATATATTTCGTCTTTGTCAAGTTATGTTTTTGGGGACGTTTTCAAAGAGTTATCGGTTAGGTTTATGTTGACACTTCTCTGACACTTTACGAGCTTGTTTGGTTTCATGATAAAACACTCAAGTGTGTGTTGTCCAGTTCAAATGCTTCACGTAGGAGTGAACTTAATATACAAGCTTGGTTCTAGAAAGCAGCCGCATTTTACTTTTAAATACAATCAAATAAGATAAGAAATTTTGTTTAATAAAACGTGTACATCTTTGTCATCATTCTGCAATGATGGCATAAATCATTTTTAATAAGAATACAAATATATAAATAAAAAAAAAAATAACACAATCGCAACTAATAGTTTCCCTTTCATCTAAAGACAGTCATTTATTTCCACAATAACAAAAACAATTAAGTTCATCATTTCTTGAGCCTGTATGTATCAGAATCTTGAAGGTTCACCGAAGGAAATTAGAATAGATTGTAAGTCTAGTTGTCAAAATGCGTTCCCATAAAATCTGAAACATCTAGTACGACAATGTAAGCAGTACAGAAGGTCATTGCAGGATCGAATACAAGCAGATCACAAAAAAGAAATGGTGGTGGACAGGCAACACACTGCGAGAGAGCCGGACAGAATAGCAAGAATGAGTTTGAGGTAGAAGCCCCAGCAGAGAAGGTAGATGAGGGGGAAGGGGAGGGGGAGGGAGAGGAGGGGCATATCCAGAGAGAGGTCAAAGGTGAAACAACCAGGATATATTAGATGCAAGATGCTATAGATACTTTGCACGGCAACCTATTAATAATTCTTATCGACTCCACAAGGTATTCAAAATCGAATCGCCAAACTCGCATAGGTAGTGACAGACCTGTGAGAAACACAAACGTTTTTTTTTTTTGTCTTGTTTTGTTTTGTTTTTTAGATTATAAACTTGTTTAACGTGCTCAAAGCTCATTCTGTCCAAAATACGACTTTTGCCCGAATAGCCAGGTTGCCTCTTTAGAACACACGGAGACGTGAGAGAGTGAGAGAGAGAGAGAGAGAGAGAGAGATCAAAGTACTGGGGACAAGACCTGACAGGAACTAGAGATGACGCCACAGGTAGATAAGTTGAAGGGTTGAAGAGGCATTATTCATCCTTGACATTGCAGATCTTACAACTCCTGTGACAAACTGTGGGACACGTGGCCACCACGACAAATAACATACATCTTTGAAATAAAAGTGGTTTGATAAAAGGCTTTCATTTATCTTGAGGCTATTTTGGCAAAAATAATGTTTTCCTGATTTTTTTGTTATTTTTATATAAAAGGAATGTAAGTTTTTGTTTATACTTTCCACAGAATCGCGCTGACTTCATTAAGAGACTCTTTTACATTTTGATGTAAAGGAGAGAAAATTGTGTCTTCTCTTGTTTTGTGTACAGTGCCTGATGGTGAAGAAATAAATTAATGTCCACCCAGTCATGGTCTGATTTGGAGAGTGAATAGAATATCATCTAAGATAACATTTTAAAGGATGGTTGAGGCAGATTTTCTGATAGCCAGAAGTAATATTGGAGTGAAACAGAATAGATTATCATTAACTTCGACCCATCAAGTTAAATTCTATCTTATTCGTCAATATGGTAAACTCTTTATTGATGGGTAAGAGATCTAGCCTAAAGGCGTATTTTGAATTGCATCCTTCTCGGTAAGAAATATTTTAATAACTCGTGAACAAATACCAATGATAAAAAAAATAATCTTTAACTTAAAATTACATTAAAGCGGTATGACTTGATTTGAAATGTTATCTTATTAAAAGGTACTATTTGTTATTCGGACACTAAAACAGTGGTATATTTTTTAAGAGAGACACAATATAAAACTTTAAAGAGATGAAACTGTGAAAAAATTGTTTCACTTTGAATCAGTATCTAGAAGTTTTTGGAGTTGTTTGCCTGATTCTGCCATTAAAACTGTATCATCTGCATAATTGAGATTATTAAGAATTTCTCCATTTATTTTTAAGCCTGAAATACCATCAAGATTCCTTAGGATTATTTCACTATATAAGTTAAAAAGATCAGGAGCATTACATATCCCTGCCTCACACCTCTTTTGATGGGTTTGAAATCACTATGTTCTCCTTCAATTCTTACAGATGCAGTCTGATCCCAGTATAAATTTCTATTTACTCTCATATCTTTCTCACCGATGTCTAATTTTTGTAGCATACGAAACAGCTCTACATGTCTTACTTTCTCAAAAGCTTTAGAATTATCAATGGAACAGAGGTGAAGATCTTTTAGCATTTCTATACATCTTTCCATAAGCATTGACAGAGTGAATATTGCATTTCTAGTCCCTCAATCAGGCATAAAGCCAAACTGTTTTGGGGATATTTCTGGTCTTAGACTCTTGAGCATTCTATGCACCAAAACGCGTAACAGTATTTTTGTAAAATGGCTCATTAAACTGATTGTTGAATGAAGTTCACATTCTTTTGCTCCTGGTGTTTTAGGCAGTACGATAAAAGCAGATTTACAAAGATCTTCTGGAATTGCATGACTATCGTATATTGCATTAAGATGTTTTGTTGTCAGATCTATTCCTAAATTATCTAATGCTTTAATTATTTCTACTGGTATATTATCTCGTCCCGTGGCTTTTCCATTTTTCATTTTCTTTATTGCTGCTTTTACCTCTTCTTTAAGGATAGTTGGGCCTTCTGTGTTTTTCCCTATTTTGGGTTTTTGCACCTATCATCTTTAAAAAGATCCTTAATATATTCTGACCATCTGTTTAGTATTTCCTCCTTTCCATTAAAATTGTTCCATCTTTTGATTTGATGCATCCAGGGCTACTGCAATTGATTTTCTTTCCCCTGCATCCTTAATTTAAGCATGCACGAATTTGCTGTCAATAATTGGCGTTTTCTCTATTTCCTGACTGTTGAGTAATCCATTCTTGTTTCACCACGTTGCATTTTATTTTGATGTTTCTGTTTAGCTCTTTGTATTTGGCTTCTACATTTTTTGATTTGTGCCTTTCTTCCATTAAATCGAATAATTCTTTGTTTATCCATTTCTTATGTTCTTTTTTTATCTTTTTTGGGAACGTTTATCTTTATAACTTCATTAAGTGAATTTTTCATTTTTGACCATAATTCTTCTACTTCTGAGATATTTTTTAGAGTTCCATATTTGCTATGCACAGCTACAGCAATTTTGTCTTTTAGTTTTTCATCAGATTTTAGTAAGTCCATTAGGAATTTAGGATAAGCCTTTGCCTTTCTTAACTTCTTAAGTTTTATCTGAAATTTACACATTGCCGGAATATGATCTGAATCACAGTCGGCTCCCGGCAGTGACTTCGATGTTTTGACAGCGTTTCGGAATCGTCTCTGAATGAGGATGTAATCTATTTCGTTTCTACTTCTATCTCTGGGGCTCTTCCAAGTCCACTGTCGCCTAGGGTGCTTTTCGATAACAAGTATTAGTGATGGTAAAATCATTGATTTGGCACAATTCAATTAGCCTACTTTCACGCTCATTTACAGACCCTATGCCATTGCGCCCAACAGCATTTTTTACTCTTTCATCCCCAGCTTTTGCATTGAAATCTCCCATTATTGTTATGATGTCCTGGGATTTTAGATAGCGTTTTGCTTTATTTCTTCATACAACTTTCCTACTTCTACATCTTCACTGTCAGATGTTGGTGCATACACTTGAATAATTCCTAGATTTAATGGTTTGGCTACCAATTTAGCTACAACTACTCTATCTGAAATTGGACACCAACTCCCCAGACTTTTTAGCGTTGTTACATCGAATAAGGTACCAACAAACTTCGACTATTCAGCTGAAAAACAGAGATCCTGAAACTTACGTTTAAAAAGTTTATCCTTATCACGTGCAAGAGTAGCTTCTTGTTCCACGAATTGTCGTATTTGCGAATGCTTTTCGCCATGCTAGTATTTTACATTATTCATTCAAAACTCAATTTTGTATTATATGTGCACATGCTACTTGTGAATGGGGAAACTTGAAAGAGAAAGAGAGAGAGAGAGAGAGAGAGAGAGAGAGAGAGAGAGAGAGAGAGAGAAATAGAAAGAAATAGAAGATGAAAAAGTGGAGAGAGAGAGAGAGAAGAGAGAAAAGAGTAGAGATAGATTGATAGAGGAATAAATAAATGAAAAGAAAAGGAGAGAAAGAGGGAGAGAGAAAAAGAGACAGGGAGGGAGATAGCAAAGAACAGAGAGACATGAGTGACTGGGAGATTAAAAAAAGAAAGTGTGGCTGTAGATTGTGTAGATTACGTGAAATAGATGCAATTCTGAAAGAGAGAGCAAGAAATAAAGAGAAAAGAGGGCAGAGAGAGTCAGAGAGAGAGAGAGAGAGAGAGAGAGAGATAAGGAGGATTGGGAAGCGCAGAAAAAAAATACTCACGTACGCTCCTTTTGCTCTTGTTTCTCCTGTCATCTATTATTTTTTAATTCAACACATGAAATTGGAATTAAATCTTTATAAAATGTCTCATAAACGCTGTGTAATGACGTTTAAAGAAATGAAATCTACAACAAAGTTTTGGAAGGCTTTAAAATCTAACTTGCAATCAGTTTTTTCATACAATCTCAATGCTGTAACAAATATATATATATATTTGGTGAAAACTCAGAGATGGTCTTGTTACTAAAAAAAAAAAAAAAGTAAAAAAACTTTGATCGTTTTAAAACAGAAAAACAGTCAAACGAAAAACCGGAGTGTTCAAGGCGCAGGGGAGAAGTTAGACTCATCTACGAAAAAATGTCCGATAGAGACCGTTATAGATATTACCTTTTAGTTGCGGCATCTTTTGTATCTATCTATTTAGAAAAGCCTCTGATTTGTAGAAATGTCTGAGATACAAGAGCAATACATCTCATTGACCTCTGAGCAAGAGAAAGTAATTTTTTTTCTTCGAAACAAAATCAGATTCTTAATTTTAGAATATCTATTCAAAGAAAATACTTCGGTTAATTTTAAAACATTAAAATCTTATCTTTGAAAAAAAAATAATTGTCTAAACTGACGCGCAAACATTATATCTCCTGTTTTTTTTTTTTTTGTTTTTTGTTTTTTTTTTTTTTTTTTT
>BLXT01005154.1:377249-387400 GCA_019648995.1 Plakobranchus ocellatus
TTTTTTTTTTTTGGTAAAGCAAAATATGGATTCAGATGTCCTTAAAAATTTATAATTGTTCTCTTTGCTCTAGTGAAGATATAGTAGTGAGATATAGTTATAACAGGGGAAAGGGAAGGAACGAACTCACCAATAACCAACTATGAATATTAGTATTTTAGATTTTAGATTTAAGAGATCGCTAAGAACTATTTGATTACTTGAATAAACTTAGATTATCTCTTTAATGATTGAGAAATTTGGATCTGTTCAAGCAAGCGACAATAAGGTCTGGAAATACATTTCTGTTTCAAACATTCAGTCATATGAGCAAGCAAAGACTACTACTGATGTTGGAACCTTACCGTCTAGACCTTGTTTTTCTAGATTTCCTAGAAAATGCACAGTAGGGTCGAGAATCGAAAGTTGTCATTATTCTGGCATTTAAAGGATAATGCTAAAGTAGGAAAGTAAGCACAAACACACATACACATATGTGTGTATCTATGGAGAGAGGGGAAAAAGGTGGGTGAGGGGGGGGGGGCAAAGAGAGAGCAAGAAAGAAAATAAATAATCACAGCTCTACTGTACACGTATTTGGATATTTTAGAATGAGAAAGAAAGAAAAATTGAGAAAGGAGAGCTCAAAAGCGAGCGAGCGAGAGAGAGAGAGAGAGAGATTGGGGAGGGGTGGTGGGGAAGAGAGAGAAAGCGACAATGTTATGGCATTAATACAGGAAGTATATACGGGTAATGAGAGCATATTTCTCAAGCAGGTGTTCATAATTTTTACCTCTGCCTTCCGACATGGAAACATGCAGTATAAGGTTGGAATCAAGTATAACACACACACACACACACTTTTCCTTCTTTTCTGTTTAAATCATGCATTAAAGCAACAGGCCACAAGATGATAGCATCCAAAAAAAATATATAATTATAATAATAATGAAAGTAGGCTGTAAAGTTCGTAAAATAAGATATTTTTTAAACCGAGCGTCCCACAGATTGTGTGATATCAATGTTGCTTTTTAGATCCTGTTTAGATGCGTCTGTCTACAAATTCGACAGAGCATAACATCAGTCTTGGCTGCATAGTGTCAACATTACTGCTCCGTGTTTCATTTCCTGTAGGAGGTGATTTTAAAGGTAAGTAAAGATTCGTTTTTTCACAAGTTTGATTAAGATAAAAGAATGCAACTTCCAATTTCAAACAATTAATCAAAGTCGAACAGAACAACGTGTATCCGTAGAAACCTTTCGCCCTCACACTGCTTTAGTCTTTCAAAATGATAATCGAAAATACAGTGCCAAAGACAAAAGCTAAAAAAATATGAAGAAAAGTATTATGTTCAAATAACCTCATTACATAGAAATAACCTGTTACCTAAAATAAAACTAATTTTTAAACATAAAGTGAAAAATTCTGTATATGTACGAGTACGTTTGCACACTTAGTCTTAACGACAATAATAAATTTGAATCATCAATAATACATACACACATGCATGCATAATACATGTGCATAATATAATTATGTACATGCAACTGTATATATATATATATATATATATATATATATATATATATATATATTTATATATATATGTATATATATATATATTATTTATATATATACAAATATATTAATATGTTATAAATTCATCATACTCATCCACACATAACATTTTTAATAATGACTGTCCAAATATATTTTATATGATTTTTATATTCTTTTTCTGTATTAATTTCATATTCTTAAACAACTAAGCATCTTTAAATCTAATTTGGATGCCCTTTACATGAAATTAAGGTTATCTCTCTTCTGTAGCCTCTTAATATTTAAACAGATAAATAAGCTGTAAATTTGAAGACATCAAAACCTATTCAAGACGTGAGGTGCTTTATTACTTCCCGTTTCTACCAGACTTCCATAGTCTGTTCGAAAGGGGAGGCGTTTTACTAAAGGCGCCCGACTTTTATATTGATATCTTAAATCTACTTAGGAAAAGATTTTTATATGTGAACAATACTTCAATTTAAAAACCAGGTAAGATAACGGAAAAAGCATGTATGAAAAACATTATCCAGATTTGATTATTATTATTATTATTATTATTATTATTATTATTATTATTATTATTATTATTATTATTATTATTATTATTATTATTGTTATTATTATTATTATCATCATCATCATCATTATTGTTATTATTATTATTATTATTATTATTATTATTATTATTATTATTATTATAATTATTATTATTATCATTATGTCTGAGGAAATAATCCTCCTATAATAGCCTCTGGTCCGGTACAAGAAGTGAGAAGTTTCAAATTTAGTCCTCCTCTATGAAAAGAAGAGTCTAAGATGCCCGTAGTAACTGAGAAAACGTCTTTGGATATCCTTTAGAAAAATATGAATATTTTCATCCGCTCGATATTTTCCTAAAACAGGACGGTTTCTTCCATTGTTACGGGTGAATTTTAAGCAAAGCATGTCTATCGACTATCTATACCTAATTTCATTTTTAAGAGTTTTAAAGATTAGGTTTGTTTTAAATGGAAAATAATCTGAAGCGCATAAAAAAATATTAGAAAAAATTTCAACTATTCACTTGATACTAAAAGTGCAATTTTTTGTTGCATCGAATCGAGAAAAATAACCCAAAATTGAGGAAATTATTGTCTCAAGTAGTCATTACTTAAAGGCTCTTAATTTTTTTCTAACCTGCCTTTTATATATATATATATATATATATATATATATATATCATTTTGATATTATAGTAACAATATATTATTATGTATAATCCCTTTTTCAGTGTACGGCATTCTGTGTGAGAACTCACTCACTGCCTGACAATGACTGATCACCACGGTACTATCGGAATCATGACTTTGCTGGTGGCATCAATGGCATCAATTTTGCCTCTGCTCAATGAAGGCCAGGGATTGCCATCTGTTGATTTCTCGACTGTTACAATCCAATTTCATAAGGAGAAGCTCCAATTGTATGTTTTCGTCTTATACGTGTTTGCTTTGACAAAATTACTACAAGAAAATAAAATAATTATATCAGGAGCATTACTTAGAAAAATAGCGTAAAACAAAAGGCAACGTATTGTGAGAGTAGAAAAGGGTCTGCGGTGCGATTTGGGGGGAGGATGGAAGAGGGAAAAAGAGAGTGGGGGGAGAAAGAAGGAGGAAGAGAGAGAGAGAGAGAGAGAGAGAGAGAGAGAGAGAGAGAGAGAAAGTAAGAGAGGGAAAGAAATAGAAACATACACAGAAAATGCTCGAAAGGGAGAGAGTATATATATATATATATATATATATATATATATATATATATATATATATATATCATTAACCATCCACACTCAGGCGAAAATTGTCACCGGTCATATTATATTTAAAATAATTGACACGATCGAATTTCTTGTTGGAATGTACCCAGGAAGATTATTATCTTAAGATTCGTATCATCTCTTTGATAAATATGCTTGTCTGTTGTTGTTGTTATTGCTGTTCTTCTAGTTGTTGTTGTTGTTGTTGTTGTTGTTGTTGTTGTTGTTTTTGATTGGCAGTTTGAATGCGCTTTTTATTTTCTGTTTTTTCTCTGCCACAGGTTTTACGACTGTTTGTGTGAAGACAACATGGAAGAATGCACCATGCACTACTTTAACATATTCGTGAGAAACGTTGTTAGTCGATTAAAGCAAGACATGTTATTTCCCATTCCTCGTGAAGTCACTTTTGGATGTGACCGACCCTTTGATTCTGTGGGTGGGGCACGTAAATACTCCTGCTTTATCCAACAAGCTGATAACACCAGCGTCTGTGGGTGTGCGGCCAACTGCCCTATGTCACACATACATGAAAAACACAGCACTAAGTGTAAGGACAAATGTGTCAATATCATGTGGAACAGTTGCTCTGTCCAGTATGAAGATTTTGTAAATGATGATGCACCTGTATTAAATTCATGTCCACAACCTACGCCGCCATCTTTACCACCCTCAGCGACCCCTGAAACCGATGAAACCACTTCAACGACCAATGAATATCCTTCATCAATCAATGGAACTGCTTTATCGACCAACAGATATACCTCATTGACCAATGGATATTCTTCATCAAACAATGGATATGCTTCATCAACCAATGGAATTCACGAAACGACCACAATCGGTGACCATGATTCAGAGGGCACAAACGACATCCAGACTTTAATCATAGCTGTTGGTGCAAGCGGTGGCGCATTTCTCATCCTGGTCTTATCTGTGATCATTGCAGTCTGCTGCTGCCGGAGGAGGAAAAGAAAAAGCAGTCAAACTAAAGAACTGAAATCGGATCGAGAAAACGATCAATATGAAACTAATGATTACTTTACTCTTGAAACTGACACAAGCCCACATCATTCTCCAATTCAGAATTCTGATAATATAGACAACCACGATAATAATCATTCTGGCCAATATGAAAATGAACGAAAAATGAATACCTGCATGCATTCAGAAGGCATAGATGATACCACAGAAACCAGCAAAGATAACAACAATGTGAAATTAGCAAAAATAGACAATATAATAACCCACTGTAGAGACCCGGTTTACCATGGATCTTATGAAGATGTGGATCTCGATGAATTGGGTCCACGTTTACATAATCCAAAATCTGAATCCGCCGGCCAAATTTGCTTGAAACAAAATTCTAATAAGGAAAATGGCGGACTTATGAACATAAATATGCTCAAGGCATACTACACGAAACCAGACCAAAATAAAAATATGGACGAATTTGTTTTGGTCACCGATAACTTCGCTTCTCAACTTTTACCAGGATTCAACGCCAAAGATGGGAAACATAAACAGACGGCTGAAAGTAATGCCGATGATATCTATGCAAAAGTTGTAAAAATTAAGAAATCAAAAAGAGGCAATTTGGCAAAGTACAAACCTGAATTGCCATCTTTTTCGGCGGATAAAGATGGTGTCACTGATACCTATGCCAGGCTAGGCCAAAGAGAAGAGTTGGATGATGGGGAGTTGGCAACGTATAACCATGAGTCTCAAACTTTCTCTAAAATACATGATGGAAAGAAGGAGGTAGAAGATAAAGATGGTGTCACTGATACTTATGCCAGATTAGGCCAAAGAAAAGATATAAATGCTGCAGGCTTGGCAACGTATAACCACGACTCTCAAACTTTCTCTAAAATACATGATGGAAAGAAGGAGGTAGAAGATAAAGATGGTGTCACTGATACTTATGCCAGACTAGGCCAAAGAGAAGAGATAGATGATGGAGACCTGGCTACGTATAATCACGAGTCTCAAACTTTCTCTAAACTTCAAGATGGAAAGAAGGAGGTAGAAGATAAAGATGGTGTCACTGATACCTATGCCAGACTAGGCCAAAGAGCAGACATAGATGGCAGGGACCTGGCAACGTATAATCACGAGTCCCAAACTTTTTGTAACCTACAAAATGGAAAGAATGAAGGAAATGAGCTTACTGACAACTATATCAACCTAGGCGAAACAGAAGTGATGGATGATGGCGATTTGGGTACTTGTAACAAAGAGTCGCAAACTTTCTGCTAACCAAAAGATGGAAATGATCGACACAGCTCTAAAGATGGCCAGCGTGATCACAAACATGCAAATCTAGACAGATTAAAGTAAGGAAATTGTCAACGAAAACAATCGAAGGGGTTACCATTGCAAGGGGACCAAATCACATTTAGGCGCTTATGTGAAGTATCTGAAAATAGCAAGGACTCAGCCACTTTCTTAATGTGAGAACTGCACGAAAACTTTACTCCAGGCTGTTTAATCTCATCAGCTTGAAACGAGGACGGTTAGTTTTAAAAAGATCAGCGAGGATCCTTATTCTGTATAGAATTCATTTCGAAAACATTGTAGACTTAGACCCTTTGTATTGCCAACCGCTGCAATCTCTATGTTTGTAAAAAGATGAAGAAAACTGAGATAATGATGAAGATGTTGTCAACTGTACAACAGTTGGTCAGATGAAGCAATTGCAGTTTTTTTGGCTTGTATCCTTGGCGCTGTAATTGTCAATAATTACTTTTTAACTGAAGAAACGCTTGATTAATATACACTGGTGTTGTTCAGCTTCGTTTCAATAAGATTTCACCCGTTGTTGGTCCTATTTTGCTATATTGATTCATTTTCTTTAACCACCGGAGCATCTTCAAGATCCTTCATTTATTTGTTTCTGCACAAAGTATAAAAAGATGAATGCTTGTAACCATCCTTTTTTTTTTAGCAGAATTCTTATTGTTCAGAAAGGAATTGCTTTGTGAATAGTGAGACAAAACCGACATATAAATGTAGAAAAAATATTACTGTTGTTGTTGTTGTTGTTGTTGTTGTTGTTGTTGTTGTTGTTGTTGTTGTTGTTGTTGTTATTGTTGTTGTTGTTGTTGTTGCTGTTATTGCTGTTGTTGTTGTTGTTATTGTTGTTGTTGTTGTTGTCGTTGTTATCATTATAACTACTATTATTGTTGTTGTATTTGTTGTTGTTGTTTAGTTGTTGTTATTGTTCTTGTTGTTGTTATATTATTTTTATTATCATTATTATTATTATTATTATTATTATTATTATTATTATTGTTATTATTATTATTATTATTATTACTACTACTATTATTATTATTATTATTATTATTATTATTATTATTATTATTATTATTATAATTATTATTATTATTATTACTATTATTATTATTAATATTATTGCTGTTGTTGTTGTTGATGTGGCAGTAGTAATAGTTAAAGAAGTAGTAGTAGTAGTAGTAGTAGTAGTTGTAGCAGCAGCAGCAGCAGCAGCAGCAGCAGTAGTAGTAGTAGTAGTAGTAGTAGTAGTAGTAGTAGTAGTAGTAGTAGTAGTAGTAGTAGTAGTAGTAGTAGTAGTATACTATACAGGAAAAGTTGAAATTACGTTCGTTTTTATAAGTTTTGCCTCAGCTTTGACTCGAAATCTAGATCTAGAAGTTCTCGAGATAAAAATATGTTGTTCCTTTAAACGTGCCTTTTTCTTTATCAATTACCTAACCTCCTTGCCCAAAGTCTTTGAAGGCAAAGTGAAAATCAGTATTGCTTTCTTTCAACATGATTTTTGCACAGATTGTATCCTGTGCTTAATCAAGTAAATCTAGAGTTAAAATTAAGATAGAAATTTGAAGGTTTACAAAAGAACAACATATCTGCCCTGACAATTTTTGAGACAGATCTTTCTTAAAGTTTTTCATTACATAGATCGTTTGAAAAAGCCATTATTTTTAAATGCTAATAAGTGAGTTAGAGTATTGATTCGATTGCACTGCTCTTTGTCTAAATGAAGGAATATTACTAAAGCCATGTGTTAGGGGGGAATGATTTCAAAATTAAGCACTTTTTTGGCATCACAGATTAATTGTTTATACAGTCTTATTATTACTCATTATTAGGCTACATATTATTACTCTTATTCCACGAATTATCTTTGTTGCGAATATTTTGTGACTTAGTTTTATATTCCATTGTTGCTTCGTGATATATTTTGTTCATTTAGCCTGTTCTTCATAAGTGGATATATGCTCGGAAATTTGAATGAGAGAGAGAGAGAGAGAGAGAGAGAGAGAGAGAGAGAGAGATAAAGGTTAAAAATATACCTTATATCATCATGTGTACTTGTATTTCAGTAGCTACGTTTTGCACAGTTTGAGTATGCTCTTACACCTTCTCAGACAGAGCTCTTTGTCTTGTTTATAGATAACAGCTGGTTCATTTGTTAAAACGATTTCTATATCGAATTATTCGCCAAAATGTTGTGTATTCTTCTCTTCTCTCTCTCTCTCTCTCTCTCTCTCTCTCTCTCTCTCTCTCTCTCTCTTTCTCTCTCTCTGTCTTTCTCTCTCTCTCTCTTTCTCTCTCTCCGTCTCTCTCTCTCTCTCTCTCTCTCTCTCTCTTTACTTTTTTTGTTGTTGATGTTGTTGTTATTTTAGGCTACACCACCATGTTCAAAGAGCGTCATTCAAAAGTCGTTATTCATCTTAACCATCTCTTTGAAGTATCGATTATTTTTTGTTGTTGCTAAAATAATGTGTATCGCCAATTTTTGTTGAAGGGTTCCCCGAAATTTCTTTTGGATTTGGAATCCATGTGTAATTTTTGCTAATTTGTTCATGTAAGAAATAGATACAATCTGGACAAAGATCAATATGATATTTTAAAGTGATTCAACTGTTCTTTCGGTAGTGACCACAACAATTTGATCTCAGGCTTTCAGGCCCCCGTCAGGCCAGGGTGCCGATGGTGCGGTTCGAATCTTCGACGGAAGTTTTTCTGAAGGCAAACAAAATGAAAAATAATACATATAAACTTTTTTAATGATCATAAAAGAGAACCCTGCAATTATCTGCCCTCCCCTATGTCTGGTTTGAAATTCCCGTGGGAAAGAAAATTATAATTATTTATAAAACTATTTCCTGTGTCTAAAAGGCTGGAAAAACCTGGCGTATGCGTTAACTGAAAAGGGTAAATAGGCCCATATCTTCTGTGTATGCCGTTTTATTTTTCTTCCTTGTTTTGCCTTGTAATTAAATATTGTTTATGTCATTACGCAGAGTTTGTGTCATGTGGTGTCAGGAATTGAAAGAAAGAGAGAGCGTGATAAAAGATAGATAGAGAGAGAGAGAGAGAGAGAGAGAGAGAGAGAGAGAGGGAGGGTAAGGGGGGAGGGAGGGAGGAGGGGATTGGAAAACAGAGAGAGGCGATAATTAAAAAGAAGTAAGAGGGGGCTGGACGAGACCGGACGAGACTGGGAAAGACGGGCGGACAAAGTAAGACTTGATAAGGCAAGCAGGCAGCGAGGCGAAAAGAGAAGCAGGAAACTAGAGAAACAGGCAGACATGTAGGCATGCAGAGAAACCGAAAGAGAGGTAAAGAAAGGGTAGAATGAATGAGGCAGTGCTAGAGAGAGAAGGGGAGAGAGGTTGATATAGAAAGATAAGCAGCGACAGAATTGAGATAGGAAGAACAGAAAGGAATGGAAACCAAAATCGTACAATATTTTATATTTCATGCACTCCCTTTACAAAATACATTCCTTTGGTTTACACGGCACCACTTTTCACCGGGGTTTTTTTTTTTTGTTGTTGTTGTTTTTTTTTTTTTACTTTTAAGTTAACTTTTTTCCCTTTTTTCTTCCTTGTGGGATAATTTTGTCATATCTTGCATACGTTTTGCACTTTAAAAGTCTCTCCATACATGGACCGCGGGTAAAAGGCTGAACAATAGAACATTTTCAGCGTTTATCTGAAGATAGGGTTAAAATGGAAAGCCAAAGTCTCATAAGTCTGTCTTGAACCTGACACCTGTAAAAGTAAAAGAAAAGTAAATTTTCAAATTCGTTTTATGATACTGAGTCATTAGCAAATAAATATGTTGCACAAGCCCGTTGAAATTTTTCATTAAACGAAAATATGATCCGCTTTCAATGCGTACTAAGGCTTATAATACTGCAGTCTTAAGGCTACTGGCTGTATTGGTTTCTATTCTTCTTTTTTTATTTTTTTATGAGAGTTAAAACAGAGAACCCCCAACTTAAATTTATTGTACAAAAAAAAAGTAAACAAAGTTTTCAAAGTCTTCCCCTTTATTTCTTTTTCTTCTTAACCAAAACAAAAGCAGACGTTTTATTGTTCTCTTGTGTTGTTTACTTTTGGTTACCGAAATAAAAGAGTAACATTTTTGAATGTCCCTCTCTTTTGTTTACTATTTGTTAACAAAAAACAAAACCCAAAAAACAAAGGCGAAAGGTTTAAATGCAATACTGTGTTGTTTTGTTTTGGTTTTTTTAGTTGGCTTTTTTTCTTGTAAAATCAGTTTACATTGGCGGGGTTTTTCTTCATTATTTTTTTTTTCAGCTGCATCTTCCTCCCCTGTATTCTCTGAATATTTGAAGTTATTTATTGGCTTCCAAGAATAATTTTGCCTGCATTTTTCTTTGTTTCGTCTCTCTGTTTTCAAACATAAGTCCTTTGAAGGGCGTTAATAATTGTACTGGTATCCTTTTAGTTGTGGTACCATCTACAAGGAAAACATGTAGAACTGTTTTGTATGCTAGAAAAATTAGACATCGATGGAAAGATCTTA
>BLXT01005154.1:454598-470220 GCA_019648995.1 Plakobranchus ocellatus
TTTTTTTTTTACTTTGGAACATGCAAGCATTGATGTTGGAGGGTTTAATGAAGTTGTAACCATGGGGTTAACATAGAACTGGAAAACTTTTAAATAGTGTGAAAAATAAAAAAAATTATGGACAGGGCTAAAAATGTGAGATGCTTTTCTTTTCTTTTCTCAAAGGCTTGAGATCCAGGAAATTAATCTGAATGTCTTGTTGTCAGAACTTCTGATTGTCATGTTTACTCACTGAACTTCTGATTGTCATGTTTACTCACTGAACTTCTGATTGTCATGTTTACTCACTCACTCTTTGACTTAGTAAGATATTTTTTGGTACATTCCTCCATTCGTCTATATTTTCCACTGCCCAAGGGTGTCCAGGAAAGTAGGAGATTGGTTGGGAAAAAAAAACACCCTGGTCAGAAAAGTTGGAATTTGATTGGAAAACCAGTTAGTTGCGACAGTAAAATCTTATGCATGATTGTGAGTAAGAAGAAGTAGTGAAAAGATCTTGAATTTGACTTGGTCTTGCAACACTGGTTACTGAATGTTGATAACTGTGACAGCTTCAACCAGAACTAAAATTGTTCATGTAACTACCAGGCATAAGACCAATCCAACCCATCAATCTGTCTAGAGCAGTAGCTTCACATCTCACCACCAGGTGAGGCAGTGATACTTCACACTCAGCCATGGGAAATGTTGCTTCCGTTCGGAGTGACTGGTAAACCCTGAGTGTTCAGCTTGGTTGCTAGAAGCATATGAAGCTCATAGTGCAGAATTATGAAGAATAAGATGATGAAGTTTATGAAATCAAGGAATCCCATTGGCTGGTACAATTCACTGAATCTTGATTCTTGTGGAGCGTCAGTGGCTCAGTGGCCAGCAAGTCTGCCCTGAGATCTGCAGGGACCATTATGTTCGAGTTGGAGCCCCACCATTGGCGCCCTGGCCTGACGGAGGGCCTGAAAGCCTGAGATCATCTTGTTGTGGACTGGCTATATACAACAAACCCAAATCCACTCTTGATACTTGTCTGGAAATACACGCTTGTGTGCAGGTTTTTAAAAATACTTAATTACTGATTCACGAGATGTTCCATTCACTGCTATTGTCAAATGAAGAGGGGTATTACAAGTGTTAAATCTATAGATGAGCCAAATGAAGAGCAGTATTACAAATGTTAAGTCTATAGATGAGCCAAATGAAGAGCGGTATTATGAGGGTTAAGTCTATAGATGAGCCCTAATGAAGAGCAGTATTACTAGTGTTAAGTCTATAGATGAGCCAAATGAAGAGCAGTATTACAAATGTTAAGTCTATAGATGAGCCAAATGAAGAGCAGTATTACAAATGTTAAGTCTATAGACGAGCCAAATGAAGAGCAGTATTACGAGGGCAGGCTGATAATTAAGTTGCGTTTGCTAATAACTCAGTCGATTTTCGTCACATCGACCTAAAATTTCATACATATACTCTCGAACCATTTTTCTAGGCTTAACTAGAACAACAAGTTTGTGTGACGTCATTTGTACTCATAATGCAGTGACGCGCAACACGTGATGGGGTAGCCATGTTTATGAGACAATGGCTACGTCCAATGAGATTCAAAATGATATGAGGGGAAAAAGCGAGTAAAAACTGCAAATGTTGGATTTTCGTGCTAGGCTTTTTTTTTTTTTTTTCATGATTTCCCTGGACATCCTGCGCCTTCTTGGTCTCTGCCATGCTCAGTCCTGTCCATTCTTGTGTTTGTTATGTAACAAATGAACTTATAACAAATTTTCTTTTCTTTCTGTTGTAGACTTGGAGGCTACAACTATAATAAATCAAAAGCTGTTTCTATTAATGTTGTGGAATTTTTTTATGTTTCCAGGATCCTTTTGGAGATTCTCGGCCAACATTCAACTTCCGTCAACTCCTGAAGTGGCTGAAAAGCATCAAAGCTCGCCTGAGCGACAACCGCACTGACGAAAGTGACAGTGATGAGGACGAGGCGAAACAGGGAGAAATGACCAAAAGTTTTGAAGACTGTGATGATGAGGAAGAGTCTCCTCTTAAAAAGGGGGCTGGAGAGGGGAAAAATGTCAGAGCAACAGGTGCAGAAGGTGCGAGTTCAACTTTAGACAGTTCCGATGGTGGAGAAGGAGGGGGAGGCAACACCAGTTGACGCCAGGAGCAGGGGGAAAATTACTCTGGGACTAAGTGTGGGGTTTGCAAGTGTTCATGTGTGCTTTTTTGATACACAATGTGTATTTTAATTTGTTGATGTCCCAAAGATAGCGGCAGATGATGATTAAATTCCCAAAATTTTCAAAACTTCGATGGTGCCTACAGTGCTCTCTTTATTTTTCTTTTAGAAACCTGGGGGCGACCAAAAAGAGGCATGAGTTAATGTTTTCTGCAAATGAACATGTATTGGTGATTATTAGAGCTTTTCGTTACCATAGATGTTTCCAAACTGCAGTTGTAGTGTTAATCTTAATGGATATAATCTTGAAGGCAGAATCGTAGTGTGCCTTACTCTGTTATACTTTTAGAATGATAAGGGAGTGACACCTGTGCTGGCTTAGGTGGGTCTCTTTTCAGTGGTGAGTGAGATACTCTCATCAAATCATAGGCAAGTTATTGCCTGTGTGTTTGTTATTCTGGATCAGTTCAATTTTAACCTTTATCTGAAGTTATTTTGCTGAACAAGGTTATGTCCATGGCAATGCATGCAATACTAAAGAGTAGATAGTGATTTTCCCCAAGCATTTATCTTATCAGGAAAGGAATTTCGGGATTGGGAACAAAGACTTGTATATCACCTTTTGTACTAGTGTTAAGGGGAGGGGGCTACAATTTTGAAAGGGGTAGAAATACCAGAAAGGGTATCTGAAAATATAAAAACAAATTTGAATGGTGTTTTGGATGAAAGGCTGACAGCTTTTTTTTTCCAAAGTTTTTAATGTTCTCATTTTTATTTTGTTTATCAAAATAATCTCTTTTTTAAAGTGTTTTTTATGCATCTCTCTCGCAATTATAAGTCTGAAGTCTTGTGAATGTTTGCATGATAAAGATCAGTAAAAGGTACTGACCTCTCTGCTATCACACAAAGCTTATGTGTTCTTCACATATATTTTATATTTTTGCCTCTGCTTTCTCAATTTATTGCTTTCTTCAATATTTTTATTTTGATTTCCTCTCTTTTTCAGAGCAATCTTTTTTGTGCATTAATCATTCATTGTTCTTGGGTTAATAAATGTATTAATTTCTGTTTCATTGTACAGGTGATTGTGTTGATGTAAAACATGAATTTACCCCATGTCAACAATGATCATTACTCTTACTGTTTTTGTAATTGTAACTGTAAGGTAAGCTCATTGTGGTTGAACTGGGATGAACTTGCTTTTCTTACCTCGTAGAATACATTTTCTTTTCTGTCTATGTAAACTTTCCTTTTTTTTTTGGTGTCAATTGAACTCGGCCATTTCAGTGCTTAGTTTGATCTGCAGATGAAATTTTTGTTGCAGTGTGCAAGGCTTTCTTTAAGAGGCTAAGATTTTTTTCAAAGATTTTCACTTTCTCCGAATAGGAACTTTAATTAAGATTTCTGTAACTTCCAGTAGACAATATACTAGTGCTGTTTTATGTACAAGTATGGTTGACATTCAATGTCATCCAAGAGATGCCTAAATTGTGCAAAGTGATTTTATATTTTCCAATGGGACCACAAATACCATCGGTATTAATTGAAGAATGGAACTATTTGTGGTTAGTTTTGGTAATGTTTCTGCCATGGTAGCATGTTTATATTCTTTGAAAGCGGAAGAGGATGTTAGATTTTTTGACAAAAGTGCAAAATATTTTCTCCATTTCTAATGAACAGACATTGAAAAAGTATGTCCCAAACAAGATCCTTTTTATTCTGAGCAAGTTTTATGATGCAAATTTATTAAGAAGTCAGAAATGAAAAGGTAAAATGTGCAGTATCTTTGAATATGCAGGATAGAGTATAATAAACATTAGAATCTGTCTGACGGTCATTAATGCCCATTGCCGTGCAGCCAAACTAAACTCTAACTTGGTACATGTATTTACCATTTCATCTATGCCAAATCAACATCCCTAAATTTCTCAAGAGGATCTGTTGCTCATTCAAGCAAATATCTTTGACCACTTTAAGACTAGATGCCAGACGAAAGTATAACCAACCAGTGTTAAATTACACCCTTTTACAGATTTTTGTTACTTTGAAAGGATATTTGATGTAGCTTACAATCTTTAAACTTCTTTAGCTTTTGACAGAATGGGAATTGAGATGTTGGGTTCTTTCTCTATGTGTAAATTACAAGCTTAAAAGTTAAGCAGAGATGGGCATTCTCTGGATTTTTCCAGAATTCCGGATTTTTTTTCCTATGGTAGAAATTCAGGCACCAGTAAATAGTATATCCTTTGATGACTCCAATAGGCAGAGATGTACATTCTCCGGATTTTTGGGGGGGAACTATGCCCACCTCTGGTTACAAGTTATGTTTATATCTCATGTCCAATGTGTGTCAGATTTATCCTCGTTCGCTCACAAATATATTTTTACTTTAGGGGAAGTTAATTCATATCAGTGTGTTCATGTTCGCTTTTTTGCTACTGATTTGTGTCATTGCAATAATATCAAGTACATATGATTTGCTTTCATATCTGTTTTTGTAAACTTATTCATTTTGGAATGGATTTTTTTTTCATGTAAAAACTGATTGATAACTTTCATAATTTGATATGTTCAAACAATAATAAAGTTTTGCATTTTTGTACATAATTATGTAAATAGCTGTAGCAATAATTAAATAAAATAAATATTTGAAAGAAGAATTTTGCTCAAATTGTTTTATTTTTTTCTCAGTAATAAATGTGTACTACACTTAAGCAAAGAAAGGGACAATAAAAACAAAAAAAGCCTTTTTAAAAAGCCCACATGGTTGTTTTCTTCTAATCGCTAGCCCAATAAGTCCAAACTTTAAAACTTTATTTTGGAGGCTAGATAGTACATGTAGAAGTCACACTTATTTTTTCACAGGCAGGCAAGCATCATGGATCTCAAAGTAATGTCATTTGTAATTGCTCTGATAACATAGATTATTAAAAAGAAAAGTAAGAGCAGAAAAAGATAGTGTTATTTTTGGCTTCATCCTATTCCAAGCAAAATAAAATTTAAGGTCAGTTTTAACATTTTAAAAAATTACATGAGTGTAGAGAGTTTTTAAGAAAAACTAAACTGTATTGCTGCTACTCTTTTTAGGCCTTGTTAATGTTTGTTATGAAGTCAAGACCTTTTTTTTTTACACCAGAAATCATTCTCCCAACAGAATTTGCATATAAATATGATATATACAGAATGACAGATACAAAATGGATCAGGTGTTTTGCGAGTTGCATATCTGGCATCTGGATGCAGGAATACATGTAGTTTTAACTTGGTGGGCGTTGCTCACCAAATCTTTTTATCTAGGCCAGTTTCGACTACTGTAGTGTGGATCCAAGCCCAATCGAGTCCCATCTGTTTTTGTTGTGTTTTAATACAGGCTGGTCTCTATCCAGTTCCATCTATGGTTTACATAAAATAATCAGTTTTGAAACTATTTTTTCACAGTGGGCCATCAACCTAACTGGATTACAAGGCACATGAGGGGAAACAAAAATTCTTGCATATTTTAGTTTATTCTGCCTAATGAAAGCAGTATTAATCTATTATCCGTAGACTTAACACTGAGAATACTGCTCTTTAAATGGCTATGGCAGTATTGTACTCTGAGTGGTCTTTCTTCAGTCAATTCAAGTGTGATCTTACTCTTGACCCATTCTTTATCTGATTGGCCAAATAAGTAACACAATTTACACTACCACTAAACAGATGGAGTTTTCAAATTCCTAAAGGGTCATCCCATGTATTCTCTGCAGAAAACAGCTAGCGTTCACTATTCTGTACTCATCAATGCAGTCCAATAGAAGTAGAGGGCCTCAAGTAGCCTAAGCATAAGATTGAGTATGATCTCAGTGAGATTAAAAGATCAAAAGAAACAATAGAGAGCCAAACGCAAAGAGTTTTTTTTTTTTTTATTTTTTTTTTTTTTTATTTCATGTGGTTGGGTCTGCTTATTCCAAATTCAGATACCAACATTCTTATACCATCTCGTGTCATAGTGCCTAATGTTTCCAAATTTATCTTTTATTGACTGAATACTCTGATAGAGCTACAGTTATTGATAATTCCAATACAATACATTGTACTGAGTAGAGTCCACTTAATTAAAATCAAGATACATTCAGACAACAAATTTTCCCCCTCTTTAGTCTTTATGACCCATATATGTAAAACAAAAATTATTCAAATTCTTACTCTTAGACAGTCAACGAGTCATATTGGATAACAAAACCAAAGCATACATCTAGTATATGTATTTGCATTATCAATTATTATCACTTGACCAGTTCTACCATTTCTCCGAATATAGTTCTGAGCTGCCTGAGAGGCTCATTATTTGTTCAGAACTTGGCCAATGCATGCAGCACAGAGTGGAGAGATGATGTGGAGGCAAACATCAACAAAAAATGGAACAGACGCAAAATTGACCAGCTTAGGTCTAGTCTCGCACAATTAGATGAGGGTGACAAGGATGCAATGGGCGTAGAATTAACTGTATTACCATTTGCAACATGCTATCATCCTTTGCTTTTGGGATGGAAGAAGAGAGATGGTTTGTGGTTTGATTTGAACAAGTACTGCTACACACACTGAAAACTTAAACGCTTGAATGCGAAAAGGTGAATCAATTCTCTTTAAAAATGTACAATGCATTAAAGAGTAAAGGCCTCGTTTGGAAAAACAAATGCATAATAAATATTATTAATTAGCATTAAAGAAACTTGTTTAGGAAAAAAAATGGATTCAAGTTAGAACAGTTTTTTCTTGGGTTGAACTTGGCAGTCAAGTGGTAAAGCAAATTTGTTTTTAATACAGTACTTTAGACTAAAGCTAAGGAGAAAACAACATAGGTAACAATTAACATTGTATTATAGATCTACATGTGTGTATCTGCACAAGTACTATGCAGTACATTATTTGTATTACACTACCCATAAAAAAAGACCTCATCAATTTGTCAAGTTACCTCTTTATTACATATGTAGTCATTCCCAATAGATCACAGATAAATTGAGACAAAAATTATTTCTTGGCCTTTTTTAACTTAACAATCTGCACTGAAATTATAATACGCAGATCAGGCCTTATGCATTAAAATGTATATCTAGGGACACGTCTATTATGAAGCTGTATTTCGTCTCCACCATTGCGAAGCTCCCAGAATTGAGTTTTAGTTCAAATCAAAGATTTAAAATAATCAAAATACAATTATTACAATGTACCACCATGATCAATTCCAGGCATGGAATTGCTTATGTAAAAAACACTGAAGCCAGGCCGGGGTCCAGGGGCCGCCTTGTCCCAAGTGGGGTGCAGGGTATCGCCCCACGGCCAAAAAGTATTCCTCATAAAAATTTTCAAGCATTTTGGAGGCTTCCCCTGGCAACTAGCACTAGCAGCAGAATTTACTGTTATATATATGTTAAAAAACCCTTTTTTCAATTTTAATTTCACTCCATTGCCATTTTTACCATGGAACAGTTAAAATTTCTGCGTTGAATTTTTTTTTATTTTCCATGGGAATCCGTTTCCGTGGACAATTCCGATGCCTGCAATTAATCTCGACTGCTTTCAATTCCATGATCTAGGCATTCATTACAAAAATGCACTCAACTGAAATTGACCCCCGCTTTTACATACATTACATATCTCAATATTTGTGCGACAACATGAGAAATCCCATCACAATGTGCCAGATGAACATGTTAAGTTTTTTTATCTCTCATATTCCATATCCATTGGTGTGCATTTTGCAGATATCTTTATTAGGACCGAAAATAATGAAATATAAAGTAAAATTACAGTAGTCAAAAATCTATATACAGTATGTATTTCTTGACAAAAGCCTAGTCTGAAAATAATGCCAGCTGGTTGTCTCAGATTGCCACACGAATTTTATGTTGCCCCAATAAAAAACTTTCACAATAGCTTGGAAAGACCAAAACCTATTTTTAAAAGGTGGTCAAACATAATAAAATCCCATCTAGATCTAACTCCGGTTAAACCCTACCAATTTTCTTTACAAAGGAATAGAATCCACTTGAATAAGCCTAATCTTTTCCAGTTTTTAAAAATGCTTTCAAGGTCTAAAACGTTTTTTAAACTTAAGTTTTGAAGATGAACTCGCCATGCTCCCAACAACTGCTCTATCTCTAGCTTGTCCTCCAGTCCTAGGAGTCATGCTAAGGGATTTATGAATAAATTGGTTTCTTTCTTTTTCTTATTCATCATTTCTTTGCTCGTGTGACAATTGGTTGCTGTTAATTGACTCTGGATCTCGACTCAACTGATATCTTGATTTGGCCTTGTTTACATGCAATATTTTGGTTAAATTTTGAGTGGGTCTAGGTTACACCCATTTTTGTTTAAAAGTACTACAGTATTATTGTTTAAAATATTTTTTTTATGTTTGTAGATATTGAGATTTTTAGGTTCTCCAAGGGGTGAGAAAACATTGTTTACTGGAAGTTGTTAGATTGTCTTCTGAAGACCAATGAGTTTGTAATGTGAATATGTTAAAGGACTTAAAAAGAGAATAAATGAGAGTACATGTAATCGATTGGTCAATATTTTAATTTTAAGCTGACCTTGATTACATAAGACTAAAAATTCTTCCTTTTTCTGGAATGAGTTGTTTGGTTAATATTCACCAAATAAACCTGTGTATTGATTGCATAATTAGTATTCTCTAGAAGCTGTGTGAGGTAAGAGAGTGCCGCGACAATCGTTACAGAGATCGCTGAGAAATAGGCCACTAATGTTTGTGTAACACAGATCTACAGAATTGTTCTTCATATAAATTATTAACCTTTTGATTCAATTTTCAGCAAAACTTGGAATGATTTTTATTCCCTAATCTATTAAAAAGACCTTATTTTCACAGGCAGTTTTCAGCTGGATCTGTAAACTGTTTAGTGTTAAGCCGTTCATGACATTTTTGGTGACCCCAACGAGATTTGAACTCTCAATCTTCTGATATGTCAAGAACGGCCGGCTTTGTGTTATATTAGCAAAAAACGCATCTTTACCTCAAGAATCTTCCCTCTTTGCCTTTTACTTTAACATATAAACATCTTTTTATGTCGACAAATAAAAGCACGCGGGTATAGAGGCATATTATTGTAACTACATAATCAAAAACTACCAGTCCTTTTGTGTCAATATATCTCGGGTGCACTGAAATAAAACTGCTCTATTGGCCAGTCAAGAACAGGCTGTCCCTTAATTTGTTGAAACTTGAACAGTAAATTCAAATTAACAAGACTCAAACAGATTCGTTAACTGACTTCAAGATAAATTAATTTTTAAAATTACGTACTGTACAACATGCCATGACAGAAACGAAACCAAGCATGTAAAAGAAAGAAAACCAACAAAAAGACTTTATAGACTTCTTCTGTATTATTCTCGTTTGGGAAAGAAAAAAAAAAACTGCTTAATATTTTTTAGTAGCACCCACCATAAATAGGGATAGTGAGAGAGAGAAAGAGAATTTGTAGGAATAATAGTAAAAGAACATAATCATGATATGTTTGGGTTTCCAAGAGGTCCAAAAAAAGCAGCTTAACAATTGAAAAGTGTACACTGAGACAAACGAACACGGGGCTTAAAATTTTCAAGTCAGCAATAATAATAATAAAAAGTCAATGGCATTTCTGGTACAAATGGATGGAAAATTAACCTCAAAAAATGGCAACTAGTAGCAAAATAACACTTTTTATTTTATAAAGACAACATAATGAGAATAACAATGGTTATATCAATAACAAAAACCATTATTGACAAAATGTTACATTTTTCCTGCAATGCTTTACTCTTGCAGTCCCCCTCCCCCCATACATGCGGCCTGTAAAACCTAGAAGCAAAGCCTTTACTATACATAGTTTCCTTTTGAATGAGATAGAGGCTTTTATTTTATTCATTTTTGTAAATCATGTACGAAGTAATATTATGCTAATCCACTGACAGTAAAAGGAGATGTCAGCTCTGAAGGCAGGTTAACTAACCACTGAGCCCACTAACACCTCCTTTACTCAGACAAAAAGATTGGAGACTTTTTTTTTTTTTACGATGGAAAAAAAATAACTAGAATTAGGCCCATCAGTAAAATAAGCAACAATTTTAAATTAAAAAGGAGAAAATTATGTGTTTGGAGCCAGAGAGAGAGGGGAGATCAGAATATGAACATAGAACAAAGCTAACATTTTGAACTGCTTGGCTTCAGCCAGAAATAGAATTGATCAATGAAATCAGAATCCATCAAAAAAAAAAAAAAAAAAAAAAAAAAATTACACGTCAAACCTTAAAAGCTTTTGCTCAACTATGGCAAACACGCAAACACTTTCTGAGATGAAACTAAGGGCAATAAAAAAACAAATCAATTAGATTAAAGATTTTTTTTTTTTGCATTCTGAAATTCTGAATAAATTTATTGCAACTTAAATCAATAAAAATTTTGCTTTAATTTGGAAGTGAAGACCATCATATCATGAAAATTTATTTTCTCATATTCAGAACATCTATTATCTTATCATTATTAGGTTCCTATACCTCAGTTTCAGTAAATTTCTAAGATACCTGTGTTTGAGGTACCAGGTATTGCACTTCTATTGCATCCTACTTTTAGGGTGTTCTAATATCTCTCTTTAATCAGATAAGCATATTGTTGTACATCAGATTTGATCATATTGCTATAACTTAAGAGTTCAAGAGAGAGAAAAATCCATCCCAGCATCTGAACTCCTTTGAACTGAAATCGCAAATCCTGAGGTTTTCATTTCTGCTGAATCGAAAAATCAACAAGATCAACAAACAACAAACTCGTAAAATTTCCTATCTACCAAAACTGACAATAGTATGAGAACATTCAGAGTCAAAATAAACCATTAGTGTCCATGACAAAGAGCTTTTAAAAAAAGGACAAGCTTTAAGCCAATTGCAAGTGACCTAAGGAAAGGGAAATGGGATTCCCATTACAGCCATATACTCAAGCAAAGAGGAAAACAAACATGATGCAACATTAGTCACGAGACAACGATCACAAATAGGATGAGGAGAGCAAGAGAAAAAGGCGGCAGCATAACTCGCTTGGTTGGTGAACAGGAAACCATATGAAAAGATGAAGGGAAAACACCATGATGACCATTTCACTATTAGAAAAATAAAATAGGTAGGAAAAATATTGTATAGTTCAAATGCAAAGCTCCCAAATATAAAGAGTAATATTTCCCTATTTTTCACTTTTGCATTGAGTTCTAATACAACACCGTTTCTAATTTTTCATCCAAGCCAGTTGGAAAAGGTGAGAAATTAAGCTGATCGTTGCTGCAGGACAGTTCCCAGGACCTCTGGCCTATCTCACTCCTCTGAAAGTATACACATTTGTCTTTTTACCTTAGAAGCACACATTTCTCTTTGGTTTCGAGTTGTACAGAACTTTGGCAGACAAACGCAGTCAGTTACACCTAGTCTATTTAAGTTATCACACACACAATATCGCCTACTAAGTACACACAAACTTGACTAGGGTGATATGAATAAGCAGCTGTCTTGTATGTAACACATATGCAAACCCAAAGCAGTGAGAAGCCACAATATGTCAATAGCAACAAATGTATAGGATGACAGAGATAAAGTATTATATCACACATTAACTCGATTGCCGGTAAGGAAACAGAAACTCTATTCAATTTCAGTGCAACAAAATGTTAAAAAAAACCTTAAACAACAGCATAAATACAAACACAAAACAACTTGGATCATTTTCTTGAATGGAACTCTAGATCACTAAGTGCAGTTTTTCTTTGATGTTCTTCCATTGCAGTATTTACAGCAAAAACAATCAAGGTAGAAAAAAAAAATACAACACTATTAGATCTATTAGAGTAGATGTGATTAATGTTAACAAAAATTGTTTTAAAAAACGAAACAAACCACAGAAAAACAAAATATCTAATGTTATCCATTTGATCGAGCAGGTAAGGCAAATGTGTCTGATGATAGAGTGTGGGATATGGCAGGGTGTTCGTAGCTCGGTGAGGATTAGGAAAAATGGGTTAAGATCAACAAAGCTCTTCTTTGTGAGAACCTGAGATGGACTTCCTGAATGGTAAAATAGGCAAAACTCACAGGTGAATATATATTTTTTTTAAATATCATAATATATTATTCTGCAACATACTCATAAAGGAAGAACGAGAAATAAGTGACACAACTTTAAAAGGTAAACAGCAAAAAAAAAAAGGAGGGGTGGGGGGGTTTGAAGAGTGGAAGCATCTCAGGGTTTGTTAGAACGTAGAACGCACATGTGGACACAACTGATTGTCCAGCAATCTCATCCTTCATTTAGTCTTAAACCTAACATAATGATTCTTTCATCTCTTTTTTGGCATTAATATAAAGGTATGATCTTAAAAAAAAAAAAAGAAGAAGAAAAAATCCAACTGCGATCGATTTTACTGAATTTGGCACAAGCAATCCCTTCCAACACAAAGTTAGAATAACTTCTTTTGCATTCTTAAAATAAAATCTCAAAATCCTCATCACTGATATAAATAGCGCAGAGAACTGCTATCTTTTTCCTGACAAAATCAACCTTTTTATTTCAATTCAACTTTGAGTTACAACCCTTTGATTTTGCCATGGCTCGACACAACTATGGCTTCATACTACAAACTAGGCCCCTGCAGTTGTGGGTTAAAGCTGTCTGACATGATATATTTTCCAATCAACCTTTTACTTCCTGACTTAAAGCAATACAAATTCATGAACCAAAAAAATCCCCCCAAAATCCCCACCTATTTTCTAAGCAATTAATGAAGAATAGATTTAATGGAATTAAAGAACAAATTTCAGCACAAGCAAAAAAAATACAAAACCTGCTGCTTTATTCATGCTTACTCCACTGGGAAAAAAACATGAAGCACTTAAATATTTTTCAATTTGTTTAGTGACAAGTCTGGTGGGTTAGACTGCAATTTATGTATTCAATCAGAATCATCACCATAACCATCCGCAACATAATTATATAGGCTTGCTTATGCTAAACAGTGACCAGAATTTTTAAACATAACACTGTAAGAAAATAAAGATAAAGTTAAAAAAACAGTATTGACACAATGCTTTTTATAAGCAACTATAGAATATGATAAAGCTGTTTTTTTTTTTTTAACTATAAAGTTTTTTTATTAAAAAAATTTTTAAACATTTATTGAATTAGAATAGGAAGTAATAAAGTTTTTTGTTTTGTTTTGTTTTTTTATAAAATAGGACAGAGGCCTTGATCAGAACAGACAAAAGGCAATAGATGGAAGAAACCTGCCTTCTAATATTGAAATTTAAAATGTTCTGCAAGAGGCCCAGGACAGGCAAGACAAAGCCAGCTCAATGCATGAAATATTATGAAAAAATTTATTGAGAACTTCAAAAGAAGTCTGTTGCCAGTCTATCGAGCTTATACATCAAACAAAAAAAAAAGAAAGAAGAAAACTAACAGCATAAGGCCAAATGAAAATCCCCTAATTCTTTATGGCTAGGGATTTTCTTTGCTTTGTTTTCAACACAACAATTAAACTTCAAGATATTTATTGATTTGAGGAGTTGCCCATAATTTTTAGGCGCTATAAAAATTTACTGTATTTCAGGATTGATTCATTGATTAATTAATTGTTGATATGCCCACACCACCATTTATAGGTGATCTCAGGATCTCTGTTTGTACTTTTCCTCTCCTGACAAGCAATTATGTGTCAGTTGCTCAAGAGAATCAGAGCAAAGAGTTTTCCAAGATAACAAATCTCTATGTTACAGGCAGGGCTGGCAACTCAACTCCTCTTGTATGACTGTTACATAAAGTGAGCACAAAACAAAACAAAAAGTTTTTTTTTTTTCTTTTCAGAACAAAATGAAAGGAAAAAAAAATGATGCTCTATTTCATATGGTCATCATATATGATTATGCCAATAAGGAGAATGCGGAAACGAAAACATTATCATAGAAGCGATGAGGCATGAAGGGAAAAATACGCTTTAAAAAGAAATGTGCAGAGAAAACATTGCACCCAGGTAAAATTGCAGACATGAGAAATCAAATGGCAGAGACTGAAGATCTGGCAACACTCTTATGATTAAAATAAACAAAAAAAATAGTTAACAGCTAACAACATTGAGCGAATGTGTTCAACAGAAGGCGCATGGTGTGTGACGCTGCAGGATCCTCTGGTCTATATAGCCTGAGATACAGATAGAGGGAGGGGAGAAGGGAAATGAATAAAAAAGAAAGAAAGAGATATGTTTATTCTACAGTGATCAAGCTCTATAAGTCCTCCCTGGTAAGCTTCTTGCTAAGAACGGTCGGTGCTTCTGGTGCATTCTCCACAAACTGACGAATGGCCTCGAAGTGTGGTGGCTCATCAAAGGTGGACAAAAACTTGCCTCCAACATAGAGCTTGAAGGTAGGATATTTTTGCACCAGCTGCCCCATGCACAAATCTACAGGAAAATTTCAAAAAACAAAAGAAAAAAAAATGTTATGGTACAGAAAGATGACAAATAGCTGTTTTTAAAGTATTTTAAAGTATGCAACACTAAGGGTTCTCAAACATTGTGTTTTCTTTCATCTAAAATTAAAATCTAAAAAAAATAGAAACATCAGCAAAACAAAAAACAAAGCAAGGAAGTAATTCAATCTGAACAGAAGAGAGATTTTGAATCCAATAATGGAATGATGTGGCCAAGGGGGAAAAATTGGATCAAACAGAAATTGTATTCACAGACAGATTAAAGAAAGAAAAACCTGTAGAATTCTAGTGTGAAACACTTTATAAAACTGAGGTGGTTTAGCCCTAAAGGCAGGACTCACCAATCTCTTTGCTGCAGTCAACAATCCCATAACCTCTGCCTTTTGCTCCATTCATCCTTGCCATTTTGGCTGCCTTCAGAAAATGGGGCTTAGCTGCATTGCAGTAGAGGCAGTCGGGCTGGTAGAAAAACACCATTGCTGCATCTCTTTCTCCTGAGCAAGAGAACGTTTGAGTCTGTACTTTACACCACATCAGCATCACAATTACTACAGTGTGTCCATCAATCTTTAAACTTTAGTGCCCACCTTCCCTCTGTACAGAACGGTCCCCGTCACAGCTAAAAATAAGGCCATTTGATGATGACTAAAGCATAAAAATTTGAATGTCTATTCCCCTGCCAACAATAAACAACCAGGACACATGCACTTCAAAAGTCTATATGAGTCACCACAAACTGATTATTGATTATTTTTGGCCCTTTTTGGGCCAGACACATGTGGTGGGCTCAAACACACGACAGAAAGTTCTCAAGACAGCTCAGGGCAAGTTCACTAATTAACGCACTGACAATGACCCTACTTTCACTGACATCATTTTCCCGATAAATTATGAGAAAACGAGAGTCTCCCTTGCAGCAAGTCCACGAGAGAAAATAA
>BLXT01005154.1:793299-815096 GCA_019648995.1 Plakobranchus ocellatus
ACTGCCATGCAATCATTATGTATTGTAAGGTCTTCACACTGGGATCCTGATACTTAAATCATCATAGATTGTAAGATTTTCAGTGCCATGCTCAGATGAGCCACAACCTCTCCCACTGCCATGCAATCATTATGTATTGTAAGGTCTTCACACTGGGATCCTGATACTTAAATCATCATGGATTGTAAGATTTTCAGTCTGAAGTCCTTACACTTCAATCGTCATATATTACAAGGTGTGCAATTTCATTGAACATTTCCTGAACTCTTACCCCTGCAGCTGTATGTGACTAAGTAAAATTCTTGAGGCCTCTGAATGCCAAAACTTAACGACAAATTGACTTCAGTGAAAGTGTTTACATTTCCTTTACTTCATCAAAAACTTCTCACTAGAGGAATTTTTCTTCTTCGTGCATAAGCTCTCTCTCTCTCTCTCTCTCTCTCTCTCTCTCTATCTCTCTATCTCTTCTCTCTTTTTTTCTTTAATACAGTCCATGAAAAATCACATACAATTCTGCTCTTGACAATCTCACTACCGCTGCTGTAACTGAAAGCTATTACAACAAAAATACTTATGATTTGTAATAAAAATAAGTGTGACAAAATACGACTACTAGTGGGGGTCAATGGGGACCTAGTACATGTATTCTAAAATAATAGGTTAAAAATGGCCCTTCCTTGAATTTGCCATCCTAGATCTAACATGATATACAGTATATATATATATATATATATATATATAAAAGGGCGACAAATCTTTGCAGATTTGAATTTCAACTGTTGCCTTCCTTGAGTATCTACACACATGCATGCACTCACACATACATCCATGTATTACATACACACACACACACACACACACAAACACAGCAGCAGCAGCAGCAGCAGACAAATCAATGACTCACAGTGAATCACAACAAGCTTAACTAACTGGGAGAGAGATGTTTGTCACAGCCATTGCCAGGGAATACTTTGAATAAAGTCTATTCAAGCGACAAAAAGGGATTGAAATGATTCAGGGAAGCCCATTTCTAACAACAGTTTAAATAAAGATAACTATTGCTAAAACAGAGATTTGAAAAGCACCCTTTTTTCTCCTCATTTGACCCACTTAATTAATTCTGAATTAAAAAAAAGAGTTTCAAAGCTCTTTATAAGGATAACAAAATCAGGGGTTAAAAAATGAAAAAAAAAAAAAGAAGAAGCAAAAGACATCTGAAATTTCCCCTGCGCAGCCATCTGAAGCGCAAATTTAACTTGCCATTAATCGGCCTAGATTAATGAGCAATGTCTAGTATTACTACAATGGAACCAATGTTGCTATAGTGAGAGATTCTAAAAGCTCCATCTTTCTCTTTCTTTAGCCACATTCTTTATTTTTGAAATGATAAGTATCAGAACTGTTAAAAAGAAAATAAAATCTGAAAGCTCTCTCTCTGTAGAACTCTTGCCGCATTCCTCGTGATAACACACAGACCAGCAACTTGCATACATTTATAAAAATCCTAGGTTTGCTACTTGATCTCATTGTTATTGCTTTAGTGCTGTAATATCAACAGGGGAGGTAACAATGAAAATGATTGATTTTGTTGCCAGCACTTACCTCCCACTAACTAGAATAATACATTTTTCTTTAATCGTTATAGTGGGAAAAACAACAAGCCTTGCCAAAACAATTCTTTATGGTCAGAACAAGAGTTCCACTGCACTGCTGTTGTAACAGGCACATTTTTACAGCCATGAAACAATAGAGAAAATGCTACTGCCCAGAAACAAACAGCACTTTATGGAATGTTTTCTTGCTTTTGTGTAAGACAAAAATACAATTCATACAGCGGCAAATTTACCAAACAAACAATGACTTGCAATCTTAATAAAATCATATCATACAAAGCAAAGAAAAAGAAAGACAATAATGGATGAATGAATTTGGCAGAGCTCTTTACCAACTCGTATCTCAAAAGGTAATTTGCTTTGTTTATATATTATGTTTATATGAGCAGCACATCTGTGTTAGGTTAAAGCCACAGGGAGACAGAAAATTACTACCTCATAGAAATATTATGCATCTCTTTAATAACAAGTCAAAAATGTGATAATAATACCAGCAAAATCATCACCATCATCAGAATTATCATTGAACAAGAATTGCGCTTTATGCAGATCGTGTGAGCATTTTAGGTCTGGTTCTCGGCATTTAGTTCTGCAAGGAACTATGACAATCAATAAGAAGTTTGCGAAAATTTACATGACACTGCAAACATATTCCCGGCCTGGCAATAGCTTATGAGAAAAAAAACACTGAAGCCAGGACGTGGTCCAGGGGCCGCCTAGGCCCCGGTGGGGTGCAGGGCAACGGACCTGCCGCCAAAAATAATGCTTCACAAATTTAAAGCATTTTGAAGGTCTCTCCTGGCAGCTAGTAGCAGAATTTACTGTTGTATAAAATTGTTAAAAAACCCATTTTAAAGAGAAAAAAAAATTCACTCAACAATATGACATTTTCTCCACGGAGCAGTTAAAATTTCTGCAAAAAATTTTTTTTTCCTACTGGAATCTGTGTTTCCGTGGACAATTCCCATACCTGTATTCTTTAAAATTGCCCATAAGGTTCCATTTCGTTTTTTTTTTTTCAGATAACATGCCAAAGCTATAGACTCAAAACAATAGCAGTGAACTATCATTAAAGAGTTTAATCTCAGATCTAGCTCTGCACAGTTGGACACCAAGTCAAGCGTCAAGCGTCTGTCCACACGTTGGGCAACTGAAGGCAAAATCACCACAAGCAGTAAGATCAATCGATAGACTTTCAAGACAGGGTGACAGGTGACTGGTTGAGGAGCCTTTGAAAGCTTAGTTGTTACCGTTATCCTGCAGTTAATCTCCTTTGAAAGCTTAGTTGTTACCGTTATCCTGCAGTTAATCTCCTTTGAAAGCTTAGTTGTTACTGTTATCCTGCAGTTAATCTCTGTCCTCCCCATCCTCCTTCTCTGCATCCTTTCCCGGGTCTGCTATGTCCTTCATGCTTTTACAGATCACCATAGCCTGGAAGATGCTCACTCCAAGGACCTTCTTGATGCGCTGGAAGAAAAAACTCGGGTCCCGCCAGTGCTCCAACACCATTCTCTGCAGGCCACGGCCATCCAGATTCAACAAGCTGAGGGAGTTAAGCAGAGGTAAAAGATAATGGGGCTGGCAATGAAAGGCACACGGCTTGTGACATACAGTTGATTTCCCATATAAGTGTTTTAAGTGTAGTGATTTGCGTTCCTTTGTGATTATCATATTTGTCTTTATGTAATACAATCATATGCCTGTGACCATTCTTTGGGTAGGAAATTCAGCAGTGAAAGGAATTAATAAATCATGTAATTTTATTTTCATCAACAATGCGTATCTAGAATATTGTGAAGCAACCTCCAGGCATGGATGGCTGCGTATTTCAATAGCAACAGCAACTGATAGACTGACCAGTTTGAAGATAATGCTCCAGAAAATGGCTGCGTATTTCCATAGCAACACCAACTGATAGACTGACCAGTTTGGAGATAATCCTCCAGAAAATGGCTGCGTATTTCCATAGCAACAGCAACTGATAGACTGACCAGTTTGAAGATAATGCTCCAGAAAATGGCTGCGTATTTCCATAGCAACAGCAACTGATAGACTGACCAGTTTGAAGATAATGCTCCAGAATTTAGTGAGTAAGAGGATAAATAAACAAGAAACTGACAAATAGAGAAATATAAGTTGAGTGGGGTTTTCTTGGGTTTTTTATGTTTTTGTGATCTTTTCATTGAAGGAGAGACATTCTTCTGAAATCTGATAACAAATGGGTAACAAATAAGAAACAAAAAAAGACTCATAGACACCTTTAATCTGTAGGACATCAAGCCAAGAGGCTTCAAGCCTGAAATACTTAACATGAAAAAAAATGCAATTCACTTTAAAAAAAAAAAAGTCTGGGGCTCAAACTACAGGGAGATCCAACTTTCAATGCATTTTCTTTCTCTAGTTCTCACCCTTAACACCCAAACAAAATGTGGCTAGCGGTGGACTTGGTTTATTTAATCAAGGTTTAAATAACGACACAAATTGTGACTAATATAGATGTACTATAATCAAAACAAAGTGCTCCAAATCTGATTGACTTTTTCTTCAGCAAATTCTGAGATTTCAGATAAGGAAACTGTTTCTCATACAGTACCACATACTTCCTTTAGATTACTGTCAGCCAAATAATACAATTTTTGAGCGGGGAAGAGGGGTCTTAGCGGCAGAAAAAATGATTTATACCATGCAAAGAAGACATACTTAGGGCAGATCTTATCCAGCTTATGCTCCTGCAGCCAGGCCGACACTTTCTCCTTATCCCATGTTGCCAGATCGTGTAGCCTTTGCCCTGTTGGGCTGTCGGCCGGTATGGTAGAGAGCAAGCCATGTTTTGAAGGTGTTGATTTACTGTGGACCTGGTGTTTATCTGTGGATTTACTCCCTGGGCTGAATATGGACGCGAGGAGATTGGACGGCGAGGTGCCTACATGTCCCTGGGCTCCGGCAGCCTTGGACGACTCAGACGATGCTATGGAGCTTGGTCTCCTCTCTTGTCTGTTTGTTTTAGATGGAGTTGTCTGTGGACAAAGCCAGTGACAGAACTATAGTCATTGTGGGCCAGAAGTTGAACAGAAATTTAAAGTGTGGGCAACTTTTCTTTTCCATTTGTTTTTTTTTTTCCACTTGAAAGAAATGCTGGCAATATTAATAGCACATGAAGGTGGGAGGAGATTCCCTGAATTTATAAAGTCTAGCAGATTACACATTCAAATGTTGATTAAATATCTGTTTCCATTTATCGGGAAAAGTGATGGAATACAAAAAGAAATTTGAACATCTATAAATATACGATAGGAAGAAAAAAAAAAATATTTATAATTTAAGAGGTTTTTTTTTTAACAAACTAAGGCTTTCCCATGAGTACCGTTTTAAACTACCCTCAATTACTATTGTATTAAACAAAGAAATCATCTCTGATTGACAATAACAATTATTGACGACTATAATAGAAGACTATGAGTTTACATATATTAATTAAGTTAATGTTGTATCTGATGACAGTCAATGCGTGATCTCGACTTACCATGGTAGGCCTAGAAGACTATGAGTTCTATTTTCAGTTAGTCCTTCATCTGATGACAGTCTATGCCTGATCTCGACTTACCATGGTAGGCCTAGAAGACTATGAGTTCTATTTTCAGGTAGCTCTTCATCTGATGACAATTCATCCCTGATCTGGACTTACCATGAAAGATGACTATGATACGTATTTTCAGTTAGGGCTGCATCTACTGACGGTTCATCCCTAATCTAGACTTACCAGAATACAAGGCCAGGAGATATCTGAGCTGGCCACACTAACAGTTTCCTCATCATCTGCCAGAGTCGTTCCCTCTGCATTTTGCCTGTTGTATAGAGCCTGATGGTGGGAGCCAGCTACATCAACACCACTTCCTGTTGCAGTCTCTGGAGCTGCATGATTATCATTGATTTTATGGTCGTCTTCACTTCGAGTCACAGCAGTGGTGTTCAATGAGGGTCCCTGGCTCAAAGCCTCAACCATGATTACATCGTCGTCATCATCATCATCGTCCACAACAAAAGCTACATCAACACCAGCAGTAGTTACATCCACTTTTGCTTCATCTGTCTCAACATTGCCAGCGCCTGGGTTTGTGCTGTTTCCTGGGCTGTCCAGGTTAATAATATTCTCATCCTGATGTCTGCTTTCATTGTCTTGATCAAAGTTTGTGTTATTAGCCTTATCATCCTCTACAACATCATCATCATCATCATCCACCTCTATAACTGCAGTGCTGTTGGGGTAGACAAAGCTATCTGCCTCCTGCTTAGTTTCACCTGACAAATTCACCAGGCCTGGAGCAGCCTGTAATAGATCTGGTGCTGAGGATGAGCTCTGCTGCTGATGCTCTACCTGACTTTGGCCCTGCTGTATGTTGATCTTGCCACAGTCTGAAGGATGAGCTGGCTTAGGGATTTCTCCTGCGGCCGTGTCCACATCCACCACAAGAGCACCAGCCACTGCTTGCTCTCTTCCTTCAGCACTGTTAGTGTCTTGCTCATCATCGGAGATGTCAATAGTGTCTGAGCCATTCAATGTCAACGCCTTGGCAAAGCTTTTTCCAACCTCATTGGACATCAGGTTATCTGATGGTTGTATAAGGCCCTCAGGTTTGTCCGTTTGGGTTACTTCTCTTTGGGATTTGGTTTCATGTTCTGACTGAGCTTGGACATCACTGGTTGTGTTGCTGGTGATCACGACATCATCATCATCATCATCATCATCATCACCACATAAGTCAATCACTTCCTCCCTCATCTTTGCCGTCATGGAGGGTATCGGCTCTTCCTTCACTGCATTGTTTGCCTGATCATGATTTTCTGCTACCACATTGATTTGAACTGATGATATTTCTGGTAATGCCAAGTTTGCTTCTTCAAGTTTTCCTGCAGGCACGGCATCACTATCAAGCACAACAACCATTTCTCCAGGTGCCTTCTCATCTTCCAGGCCACTGGTATGTTTCTCCAAGCCGCTCTCTTGCTCTGCATCCTCAGCTGATGTGGCAAAACCAGCCTCAGGACTGTCTTCGTCTTGGGACAAATCAATGAGCTCTCTGCGAAGATTGACCTCCATATCTACCTCCTGCTTCACTTCAATTGTGGCTGCTCCTGTTGACAGATCTTGGGTGCCCTCCGCAGGCTCAGCTCCAGTCCCTGGTAAAGACACAGTCACCGTGTAGTTTGGATTGACCGGCAACAGAATATCCGTCAATGAAGACTCTGTGACTGCGAGGGAATCCTCTCTTGTTTCGGTGGAGTGGAGCGCAGCTGCAGCAAGGATGGTTAGCCCTGAGACTGAATCCGTAGGAGCAGACGTGATATCATCTGTGTGCCACGAAAACACAGGGTCCTCTTCTTGCCATTGCTGTGGCTGTTGGTGCTGCTTTTGCTCGTGAGGTGCCCTCAGCACAGGTGGAGAATACATTTTATCCTGACTGTTACTGACTGTTGGTTGTTCGGTGGCAAGAAAACTGGGAGTTCTCAGTAGGCTTGAAGGAGACTCTGCAGGATTTGTAGCTGGAACCCCGACAATGCTGGGAATCAACGGATTTTTGGTAGCGAGAACAGTCAGAACATTAGTCTGACCAAGGCGGCTAGTGCCGTCAGTGATTAGAGCTCCACCTGACGGTAAGACTGGTTTGGGTGCTTGGATCACGGATGCCTGCAAGACTGGCGTTACGGAGCTAAGTGTGGATGAAGGGGAGGATGCTACAGTTTCATGCTTCAATACAGCCAGCCCTGCAGAAATCTCTGTGCCTGTGACGTTAGAGTGAGAAATGGTTGTTGCTGGTGGAGCAGCTCCACATCTTTGCTCCATCGATGTATGGGGCGATGATTTCACTTCAGACTTCACCAAAACTATCCCATCTGATGCTGAAGATGGTGGTGCTACTGTTGCTGGGCTTTTTGGCACAGCTTTTTTATCCTGATCTGCACCACTGGAATCTGTTTTGATTAGTTCAGTATTGATTAAAGGAGCCGCAGGAGCGACTACCACCTCATATTTTGGAATGACTGCCTCTTGTGAGTAAGTAGAAACAGGCAAAGCACTGGTTGTGCCACCGAGAGATCCTGCAGTGGCCTCTGGCTGGGCAGTCTGGGCAACAACTTGATACTGCGGGACTGATGCTGCCAATGAGCTCCCAGTCCCAGTCTGAGGTTCAACTAGAGAAGTAATGCTGCTCACTGCGGAGGAGTCTGTGTCTTCTTTCACCAAGCCTGTGGAGCATGTCAGAGTATCAGCAGCTGACGCAGATGATGAAGCAACCAAGTCCAGATCAGTCTTGACTGAGCATGGATAAGAAGAGCTGGTTACTGTCGTGATAGCTGTGGCAACAACAACTTGGTACTGAAGGCTTGTAGCAGTCTCTGCGTTTGATGCCTGAGATGCAGGAGTACTAATCGATGTATTGGCAATGACAGGGTCAGCATCACTCTTCACAAGGGCTAGGTTGACAACAGGAGCAGCCAGCGTTTGAGGCTGTGTCGTTATCATCTGGTTGTTTGGTACGACAGTATTCTCTTTGGTTGAAGCACCTGTTCTGGTTGTTGTGGATGTCACAAGGGAATCAATTTCAGATTTAAGTACTGGAGAGCTCAGACAGCTGGTCGCCCCAGCCATCGCCATCTGGCTATTAGGAAAACTTGGACTGGAAGTTAAGGCAGCATCAGTGTTTGATGTCTTGGATTCTTCATCACTTTTTATCGTTGCAGTTGTTTTTAGCAACACTGGCTGAGCAACCACAACTTGGTAGCCTGTACATGGTACATCTGAATGTTGCTGGTTTGTTGCAGCAGCTGTCTCTGTCTCAGGGGTTGGATACTCAGACTTGACTAATGTTTCTACTGATTTTGCCAGAGGTGAGACAGAAACATGATCTGTGCTGCTGCTGTTGTTGCTGGCAACTGTGTCTGCTGCAGTGACTGAGGCATCAACATCAGTCTTCACAACTGCAATCCCCACATTACTGGGTGTAATGCTAGCTTCAGCAACAACGGTTAAACTACCGCTCGTTTGAGGCCTGCTTCCTTGCTTGGGGCCGTTACCTGTTTTTTCAGATGCCTCTCCAGTTTTAACAGGAACGGCAGTCAGAGCTCTATCTGGTCGGCAGTTGGACTCCACAGTTTTCTCATGGCCGACAGCATTTGCTGAAGCAATTGCACTGGCAGCTGCTGGGAGATCACTCTGGAATTTCAATCCACCTCCACTTCCCTCATTCACACAGGCTGATGATGTGGTACTCATGGCAGCACTGACAGTGTCTGCACTAATACTGGAGTCGTTCTTTGCATTCGCATCAGCCACAATTTGTCCACCTGCACTAAGATCCAGGGGTTTGATGGCACTGTTGGAAATACAGAACTGACTTTGGTTGTTTGATGTTGCATTTGAGGAGGATCTTATTGCTGGGGTTGAACATTCCTTGGGCTTTGCCCTGTCCATGTTTATCTCTCTCCCCTTATAATCACTGTTCAAATCCACCGCAGAAGTACCAGCTTCCCTAGCTTTGGAATTGTCTATGAGTCCGGCCTTGCCACCAGGAGCATGACCGGCTGGTAATGTCGAATTAGCCATGCAAGCAACCAAAGGCTGTAGGGGCACGCTGTTTGATGTGGTAGGGACAGCACTGGTAGCTTTCGTTACTTCTGCTGGTGCAGAACAGGCAGGAGCTGTTATGACGTAGAGAGGCTTTAAAATAACAGTGTATGCTGTGGTACGAACAGGCTGAGCAGCAGGCGCATTGACTGAAGAGGGGCTGTGGCCAGGAGAGGCAGTTGCCACATGCTTGGGAGGAGAAGAAACTAACTTGGAGGGAGCACAGCTATTGGATTTAACAAGTCTGGCATGAGCATCTGCCGAGACTTGTTTCAGTGACAAAGGATTTTTATGCAAAGTCGTTATCAAATTGGAGGAATCACCTTTGTCTAGCACAGTGGTTTGCTTTACAGAAAGATCTTCTGGGATTGCTTCTGGTTCCCTGTGAACATAATTTTGTACAGAAACATTTGTTGTGGGGGCATGGCTGGCAGGCAAAGGAGATGATTTCGAGGAAACATCTCTGCCAGGGGCAGTCTGTGATTCGCAGTGGATATCTTTCTTCGAGACACAACTAGGTTTATTGTGAACACTGCTTTGACCAGCAATACCTGAGTCAGACAAGACATCTTTTTGTGAATTAACACCAGATGTAGCGAAAGCACCTTTGTGAAAACTAGCACTGGAAGTAATGGTAACATCTTTCTGCAAAGTAACACCAGATGTAGTGGCAAAATGTTTTTGAGAAGCAGCCCTGAATGAAGAAGTAACAACCTTTAGAGTAGTAGCGCTGGGTGTAATAGCATTGGCAATATCTTTTTCAGAGGGAGCAGTGGATTTAGTAGAAATATCCTTACAATGAGCAACACTTGGTTTATGTGGAACATCTTTTTCAGACAATAAATGTAATTTCTCAGAAACATCCTTTTCAGACTGAATATCAGGTGCAGATGGACCAATTTCTTCTTCAGAGGCTGTCTGTTCTTGCTTTGAAACATGTTTCTTTGGTGAAGATTTTCTCACAGCACGTTTCTGTAAAGCTTTATCAGGCAGGTCGAACAAAGTTGGGCCTACACTGAACTTTTTGACTCGCCATGAAACCTGCTGGGAATCTGGCGAAGGGTGGCAACTTTCCAGCATGCTTTCCTCGTTGTCTTGAGTGTCCTCTTGATCCTCTTCGTCATTCATAACATGCTCAATTTTTATCCTGATGTGCAGCGGCAGATCTTGCCTAGCGTGGAATCTGCCAGGCGATGTTGAGCCCCTACAAGCAGGCAGTGCATCTTGGGGTATAGATTCTGTATTGACTTGATGCAGTGAAGAGCTGGACAAACCAGAATTCGGGGCGGCTTCCTGCTGGTCAGGCCAGGCTGTCAAAAGACTCCTATCGCCTTGGCCAAGTTCATAATCATCTCCTGAAGATGGTGACGGAACACTGCTACTGGAGTTTGTGGCTAAGGTCATCTCTGGCTGAGCATAGTCACAAACATGATCACTGAACTGGCTTTCCAAGGGGTCTTCAATGGACTGTTTTAGAGTGGTGGTCTGAGATTGAATTTGCTCTAGGTAGTTTGACTTACTCTGCTCCTGCCCGCTTTTGGAAAACAATGGACTATGGGACATCTGGGGCACCCGTGCTGTTGCAATAGTTTTTGTGGATGGCACAGTGGTGGTGTTTAATGATTTGCCTGAGGAACCAACTGCAAAGGCAGGCATTGTGGACACAGTTACTGAGCTGCTTGAAAATTCAGCTACCATTACTGATGGCAAGGATGTGTTTGTAGATGCCATTACAACAGAAGCAGGGGCCTTTGTGCTCAAGGAAGGGGAAGCAGCAACAGTCTGGCGCAGACATTTCTCTTTCTTTATTTGAATCAAGGCACTTGGCGCTAAGGAGACTGCCGTGGCAGAGATTGGGTTAACTGCCTTTGGGTGGATGGCTGTGTTCACAGGTGTAGAAGTTGCTGCTGTACTGTCCTGCTTAGACAAGACAAAACTTCCTTTTACTGCCCCTCCTGGCGTGGTTAAACATGGGTTTGTTGGAGGCTGAGCGTCTTCATGATGTTTGCCTCTCTTTTCTTGTGTAGGTCTGATGAGATTCTGACTTAACCTGACATTTGCTGGGTGTGAGTACAAACTGTGTGGCTGCAAGGCTGGCGATGTCTGTAGTGAACTGCTACTTTTGCATACAGCTGTGGAAGTCGACACTGCAGCAATAGCCGTATGATGAACATCAGTTACTAAGGATGCATGTCTTTGCCTATCTTCAAGAGCTTCATGGATTTCTTTCTTAATGGCAACTGCAGATGAAGAGGGGTTGCTGTGTTGAGAAGGGTAAGAGGTGGGTGCTTGAACAAAAGTCTCAGCGGCTGAAAAGTTGAGAGAACCAACAAGGATTTGGCCCCTGTTCGCAGCATCACTGGAGTATACCTGTACCACTGGAGGAGAAGGGATTAAATCATTGTTGGTTGTCTCACCATCTTCCTGATTTTCTTTTACAATACATGGACGTCCTGTCTTGTCTAGGGTGGCATCAACTCCTCGAGATCCTTCAAAACTTATGTCAGAAATAGAAGCTGAAACTGTATGACTGGAGATCAGTGCTGTCGATGTAGACATTGTTGGCGAAGCAGTTTTATCCCATCCAGACAAGAACCGATTCAGTTTGCTTGTCAAAAGAGGTGAAAGCTGAGGTTTATATCGAGACAGACGTTTCTTCTCTTGTGAATCACTGTTTGCAGGAAACAGACCTGATGCCATCTTCTTAGAAGCTGATACATCCGTCGTTGTTGCTGCAGACATTGCTGAATTTGCGGGTATAGTGGCTGTTTGCCATAATGCGCCACCAGAGGCAGATGTTTTATGGCCTGCAGCGGACAGACAGTATTCCTGTTTGATCTCTGCCAGATGTGGGACAGCAGAATGCTTACTTTGTTGAGAAAGACTGCTTCCATGCACAAGACCTGTTGTTTTTTCGCTTGGTGGCCTTGATGAAGAAATTGAACCTGTATGGCTAAAGCCCGGAGGGGACAAGCTTTCTGTCCCAGGCACTGCTATATTGGAAGTGTGAGATCTAGTTTCAGTAACTGCATAGTTTGAGGATGCTGTTTTGTCACGGGTAACTGAAAACTGTTCTTGCTTCACTCTGACTGGATTTTGCAGCTCAGGTCTCGCAGTTGATGCATTAGCTTTCAGAAGAGATTGAATATCATTTCTGTTTATTGGCTTGCCTGACAGAGCGTTGTTAGAACCTGATGGCTGTGTGTGAACTGCAGAAGTCACAGCGGGAGGAACAGTTTGCGATACTTCTTTACAAGTGGAGACAGTTGTTCTCTCACATGAAGCAAGGTACTGCTCCTGTTTGATCCTCACTTGATGTGGGAGTCTGGGGACGACAGTATGTTCAATATTACAGTTTGTGTTCAGAGATGATGATGGTGATGTTGGGTTGGAGGAGGATGCTATTGAAGGTGTTGATGAAGCTACAGGAGTAGGAAGTGTGGCAGCTGACATTCCGGTGGATAAGATTTTCTCATGGAGTTGCTGTTTGACTTGTGTGTTGGGGGAAAGGTCTTCAGCACTTCTTGGTAACTGATTGACCAGTGGGTGAGTAGAGCTAATAGGCACAGTACTTGGCTTGGTCTTTATGACCGAATCTAATGTGTAAGAAGGTACAGTAAGGAGAGCTCTACATAAAGAACGACGATATTCTTGCTTAACTTTGTTGAGTGGGGCTGCAGAAACAACAGTGTTCATTTTGCTCAGAACTGAAGAGGATGTGCTGCTCAAAGACTGGCTCGAAGCTGAAACAGGGGTCGAGACCGATGGAGTTAAATCATTGCTATTCCTCAAGGAATCATGATGTTCTTTTTTTATCCTGATATGTAAAGGATTAGAAGAGTTCACAGACGTAGAGACTGTGCTTTTTGGTAAAGAAACCATAGAGTGCTGGCTTTTATTTTGGGCTGAGCTATATGCCCAAGAAGAAATTGATTTGTTCATAGGCTCACTAGGGTAGGAACTCATACTAGAAACCTGCCTTTGCCCAGCCTCTAGAAACTGTTCCTTCTGTTGCTTGATAGATTTCTGAGGCAGCTCTAAATTTTTGCTATGCTGCATTGAAGGATGCGTGTATTCATCAGCTGAGAGTAACTCTTTTTTAATCTGAGCATTAGTCAAAGGAAAGTCCAGAGCATTTTTTCTTGGAAGAGGCAATCTTTCTGAAGCTGTACTTGCAGGTTTTGATACGACATTGGGACAAGTTGTTAGCCGGTTCGAGATAAAACGTTGTTGTTCCTTTTGAGCTGCTCCAATGCTGGCTGCTTGACCTGGTCCTAACACAGACCTGCTTTTGGTGAGCCCCAGATCTAATGCATGCAGCAAGGAGGTCTGAGCTGGCTTCATATCTTGACGAGAACTTGCTGCTGCTGCTAGAGGTGAGCGTTTGGGTGCGGAGCTGACAGAAGTCAGTGGCTGAGCCGAAAGTGCGCCACTGCAGGAAGTTATTGAGGTAGAACTTTTCTGTGGCATACTGCTTTTCTCCGGAGGACGCAGGCCCATTCTGATAGGCAAGCTCATACCTGCGGGAAGGCTTTGATTGAGCTGAGCTTGTGTTGAGCTTACTTGGTTGATGGCAGCCTCTCGACCACCTGGCTTCAAATTAAACACTGAGTTTTGCAGTGATTCAGCAACACTGGAAACTGGGAGCTGCTTGTGGCTGACTAACATTGGCCCTAGTAGAGGTGGAGGCAGACTAAGGTGTGAGGGTAGTGGGCCACGGCTAGGAAGCCCAGTCTGTGAGGAAGCAACAACTTGTGTTTGATGTGTCGATGGTTTCACTAAAATAGAAGATGCTTCTGCTTGAGAGGGCTGTGTAGCACTGAATGTCATAGTTTTAATCAAATATAAATTATTATTTGCTTGGGCTCTGGGCGCAGTCACAGATATATTTGTTGATACTATTGAAGATGGCTGAGACATAGCAAAGGATCCAATGTTTGTCAGAGATTGTCTTCGTGGAGAGCAACATACTTTATCCAACAATTGAGAGCTAGTATCTTTGTGCATCTCAGCTCCAAACTGTTGGTTGGTAGTTTCATCAGTCTGAAAACTTTGCTGTCGAGCAATCCTTTGGTTTTGACTGGCCTTTAAAACTTGCTTATGAGGATCACACATTTCCCTGTGGTGTAAGGCGCCCTCGCCATCTTCAAATGTTCCTCTAGCCACAAGCTGAGTGGTGGTTGCCTGTACGGGATCCTGTAAACTAGGATGGCTCAAACTGTGAGATTTGTTTGCAGTTTCAGATGAAGCCTGCAACGACAGAGCATAAGAATCGGGACCACCCTGAGTTGGACACAAGCGTTTCTGTTGCCCTTGACGCTGCTGATTTTGGGACTGTTTTCTTTTTGTTGGTGGCCTAGGCTGACCGCTGTCCTGATTTGAAGACCTGTGTTGGTGCCCACTTGTGCCTTGCATTCTGGAAGGCTGCTGAAATCGGTTAAGGATATTTTGGATTCTCATGGCGAATTGAGACGCATTCTGATAGCCTTGCAAACTGACGGGCAGACTAGAGAGATTCTGAAATCTTTGCATTGTGTCGAGCTGCCTAGATTGATTTTGAGCCCCTTGCATTCTGACAGGCTTTTGAAGGGGATCGTGAGATCTTTGCATCCTTAAAGCTTGCTGAGGATTTTGAGGTCTTTGCATTCTGACAGGCTGTTGCAAAGGATCTGATAGACTTGGCCTTGTGACAGACTGTTGAAGAGAATTCATAGGTTTTGGTATTCCAACAGGCTGTTGAGAAGGATTTTGAGGTCCTTGCATTCTGACAGGCTGTTGCAAAGGATCTGATAGACTTTGCCTTGTGACAGACTGTTGAAGAGAATTCGTAGGTCTTTGTATTGCAACAGGCTGTTGAGGTCCTTGCATTCTGACAGGCTGTTGTAAAGGGTCTGATAGACTTTGCCTTGTGACAGACTGTTGAAGAGAATTCATATGTCTTTGGATTGCAACAGGTTGTTGAGGTCCTTGCATTCTGACAGGCTGTTGCAAAGGGTCTGATAGACTTTGCCTTGTGACAGACTGTTGAAGAGAATTCATAGGTCTTTGGATTGCAACAGGCTGTTGAGGTCCTTGCATTCTGACAGGCTGCTCCAAAGGATCTGATAGACGTTGCTTTGTGACAGACTGTTGAAGAGAATTCATAGGTCTTTGTATTGCAACAGGCTGTTGAGGTCCTTGCATTCTGACAGGCTGTTGAGAAGGATTTTGAGGTGATTGCAATCTGTTTGACTGAGGAGAAGGATTCAGTCCTTGCATTCTGACAGGCTGCAGAGAAGGATTTTGAGCTCCTTGCATTTTGTCCGGATGTGGAGAAGGATTCAGTCCGTGCAGCCCAAGAGGCTGTTGAAAAGAATCTACAGGTCCTTGCATTCTGATGGCTTGTGCAGGAAGATTCTCAAATCCTTGCCCGCTGACAGGCTGTTGAGAAAGATTTTGAAGATTCTGCATTCTCACAGGCTGTTGCAAAGGATTCACAGGTCCTTGAACTCCGACATGCTGTTGAGAGAGATTTTGAAATCCTTGCATTCTGACCTGCTGTTGAGGCCCCATGGAAGGGAAACAGTTTTGCTGCATCTGAGATTGCTCAGCCTGATTTTGCTGAAAGTGCTGCTGAGGAGATATCACTGAGCTGGACTGTGTGCATTCATGCAAACTTTGGTGCATAGACAGATGTTCTTTGCTCACTGGTGAAGGTGTCTGCAGGTTGACCTGTATCAGGCCAGGTGTCTGGCTCAGGCTTGATGATGGAGGAAGATGTGCATGGAAAGGTGAATGCTCAAACAAATCTGTGCTTCTAGTACCAGAGGAAAACTGGGGGGCTGAAGTTAGTGCCTGTGGCTGGATATTAGAGAGTCCTGGAATACCAAAAGGCTGGCCAACCCCTAGAAAGTTGTCCCCATAGTTCTCTAGCATGTTTTGAAACACCTGAAGACCTCGCGATTGCAATGGCTGGGCTTGATGGGCAGGTGGTGGCTGTTGGTGATGTTGTGTTTCTTGCCTATGCTCTTGCAGAAAATGAGGATATGGCTGATGACAGTCCTCTACTGGGGCTACACCTGCCTGAATTGTTGAGGTATCAACAGGTGCAGCTATTGATAGCGATACAACTGTTCTTTTCACTGAATTCACATTTTCTGTAGCATTGCAAGACGACATTACCTCACTTAGGTATTTCTTGTCCTTTGACCGACCAGCCTTTGCTGCTTTTGGTGTCTGACTCTTATTCTTTTTAGCTGACAATTCTGAAGACTTCGGCGATTTTTTGCTTTTGTCAGCACCCACTAGATGTGGCACATCAGCAGGGTCAGGAGCAGAGGTGCTCTCTTTTCTTGCTTTCTTGGATTTCTTCAGTTTCACTTTAGTTACTTTGTTGGAAGCTGGTGCAACCAATGAGGAAGAAGTCACTTTGTCCGTTTTAGTTTCCTCTGAATCGGGACTTACATGAACTGTTACTTTCACTGGGACACTTTCTCCCTCCTCATCATTGTTAGTCACCAAGCCGCTGTTTTCGTCAACCCTCTGCTTATGCTCAGCTGGTAAAATGTTCTTCTTCCTCACAGTTCTCTTGCCTTTCTTCATGGATGCATCCACCACAGCCTTCTCCAGCCGCCTCTCCACGGGCCTGATGGTGCGACCTGAGGTCCGAGAGTGTTTCACAGGCACATACTCATCAAACTCTTCATTGCTGCTGGAGTCATACAGCCAATCAATATGCCCCCTGTGGCTTGCCTTGCGTTTCCCTGTACTGCTATCGGCAACACTTTTCTCTGGCAATGGTACACTTGACGATGCCGGTGTGCATAGTTCATCCGTCGTGGAATCTGCAGGCGACTTGCCTGCCTCGACAGATTTACCTTCATCCTGGTAATGTTTTGGCAGAGCCAAGGATGATGCTAAGGCAGCAGAGCTATCGATGCCATCGAAATCAAGTCTACGACAAACTTGAGTCTCAGGTCCATCCAAAGCACTTGTAGTGGAAACTTCAAACTCTTCTTCGGATAAATTGCTCTTTCCTTGCTCATCTGATTTGCCACTCTCATTGGCCTGCTGTGTGATGAGGTTCCACCTCTGGGAGTTTGGGTTCTTGGGCAAGGGGCTGGAAATGATGACATTTGAAGATGATCCTTTCCCACCAACACTAGACCTTTCAGTTTCTTTTTGGGGTGAAATCTGATGAGCAAGCATGGCCCGCTGGCGGTACCTCTCTCTTTGCCAGATTTTCTGTCGCTCCTTCCTCTGCCTCAGTAGCTCTCTTCTGGCCTGCTGCTTCTGCTTGCGCTCTGCATTCCTCCGAATTCTCTCCTCTGCTGTGAGAGGTACACCTCCAGGCCTGGTGGCAGAGCCAGCACGCCTTGGAAATTCTGCATATGACCTCCATTCTAGCTGGCAGTTCCACTGAGCTCCTGGTAAATCTGCAAATTAAAAATACATTTTCTTTTCTTCAACTCAATCAAACATAAACCATAAAGACTAATGAACGTTACAACTAACATTGATTTTGTCTATCGATTCTAATAAATGGATGCCTAGACCTTGAACACTGGTCTATTTTCAAGATATCAGTAAATTAAGAATGAAAGTTAATCAAATAATTAAACAATTAAATTGGGAGCCTCGGAATTCTTTGATTCACTTAAAATTCTATAAATCTTTACTTCATTAGGGACAAACAAATTACACTCTATTTGTTATGAGGATTTTAAGTATGTTAATTTTTAAGTGTGCTTGATGCTGATTTCTGACTCAGGTATTTAAACTTTATCACCTGCATTTTAATCTTAATACCATGACGATTTCCGCAATCACTATGTTTAAGACTTGGCCTAAAATGGTTTCACTGTACAAGTAGAAAAGATCAGGAGCCAAAACACATTCTACATTGTCTGATTCCTTGTTTTACCATTTTATATAACTATTTTTACACTTTTTGTTGATCTCTGCAAAGATTTTTTTTTATAAATGACCCTAAGATTTTTCTTGCCTATGTTTCACACTCTTAAAATGTGGAAAAGTTTTTTTTTAAACTCTTCTGACAAAAGTCTTAAAGAGTCAATAAAATAATGATTTGTATTTTCATATATGCCACTTCCTTCCCTTGGCATCCACAATTTATGGTCCTTTTGGTGCCTTTATGTGAGATACAAAATAAAGAAGCCAATGAGATTTTGACATTTCTTGTCTAAATACTCTTGTAGAAGCATCAAGACTTAGAGCAAGAATTTGTAATGAGTACACACGTTGTTGTTCTTGATGCAGCACAACTTCTATGGCAAAAGGATGTCATGGATAGCGCAAAGTTTGATATGACTTGACTTCATTTTGTGAAGGAGTTTATGGTGTGATATAATGTACATGTATTTTCACCTGAAATTCAACTTTGAAAAGGCCTGTTTTTGTTTAAAACGGTGAAATCCCTCCTTTATTTCCCAATAAAGACTGCTCATAAAAAAAATTTTTTAAATCCTAGTATCCAATAGTCTAAGTTGATTTCACGGGGGGAAGATACCACCTGACGCCTTTGTCTTCTCTAAGCTTTAAAAAAAATTAGAGTACTGGAAATACTCCTTTGCAATAAAGGATCTTCAGCACTTTGGATGTAACGTAGGAGTAGGAGTTAAGTTTGGTCTTTTATTTGCTGCCCCATCTCAACTGCAAACTGAAAAAAAAACAGAGTGTCCCCCCCTCCCCTGCCCTTTAATAGAAAAAAAAATTGCCAAGTATTACTTGATCTACTCTAGATCTAGGATTCGTACTTGGGTGTCCAGCAACAGGGCTTCTCCATTACTGAGACTATTCTCACAGCGGTACTCACGCTGCTGAGAGAAAAAATGTCTGTGACAAGCGTAATTGCAAATGATCTCACGTAAGGGATCTAAATTCAGGTGTCTTTGTTAGATCTTGCTTGGTTAGTTATGTCAGAGACAAGATTCAATAAGCTACGAGGAGTGTTTGGGATCAAGATCTAGATTCTTGGTAATCTTTTTCAAAGTGACTATTGTCTAAAACACTCAGGGAAAAATAGATCCAATCCTTGTTTTCAGGCATGTCTTTGGTTTCACTTCAAGTACACCGGGATGACAAGTCAACCAATCCCAAATATTATAATCAGTGTCTGTTGCATTGTTAAAATGTTCTGTTCTTTGCCATTCACTTCACAGGAGTGACTGCAGGCCATGCAGGTCACATGAACAACAGAAGAGAGCAAACCCTGCTGAGCCGTTGTAGGAATCATGGGGACCTCGTAAAGACAACGGGTTGATTTTGCCTCTACTTGTAGCACATAACGACGTGCTTTCATCTGAAAGTCTGTTCTATTCAGGAAAATAAGGTCAGAATCTATTTTTCCCAGCGTCAGGAAAACAAGGTCGACCTAGTATTTTTGTACTTTAACACCACAAACACTTTGGGTTTTAAAATGATGTTGATGCATTCAAGATGCTAAAATACGAATACGGCTCTCCCATTTAGCGATTCTAGGTTAGGTTTATAGGTCTGTGTCTACATTTAGATATAAGCGTATGTAGATCTTACCCCTGTAATCTGAAGGTCCTGAGATAGGACTGGTGGTAAGGAAATTTAATAGCGGTTCAGTTAGTTCCACTTTCTGAACTGATGAATCATCGGCACTGATTTCTACGATGCTAACCGTTTTCTCCGACATTATACTGAAATAATTTGTTATGTTGCAAAGAAAAAATTTAAAAAATCAGTCAATCCATCTTTGGGTGAGAGTCTTCAGGCTACAATGTATTGCTTTAGATTCAAATCTTATCCAAGCCTATATACTGGGACACTGCATAATTCTGCAACTAGATCCACTTCTAGATCTAGCTCGCTGTGTTTACGTTCGGTTCTATTGACAGCCATCTTTTAACTTCCTGTTGGGTAAGGCTCAGTCTGTTACTGGGCATGGAGGTGGGTAAAGTTACGGCCTGTGCTGTCAACTGATTCACTAAAGGTACGGAAATGGACGTGATTTCAACAGTTTGACAAATAGTAGTTTGAGAAAATAATTTGCTATTAGCACAGTAAGAGTACGCACAATAAACGACTGTTAAAGACCACGATGAAACATTAGTAGCTTCCAACGCATTATTTAAGTAGTTGTAGTTGGGGGCCAAGCTTGAATAGATAAAAAGAATGAAAAAAACATATCTAAATAGTGCTCCATGGATTAAAAAAAATATCCTATGTAGAAAAAGCATGTGTGATTCAAATCAATCACAAGTTGGATAATGAGTTATGAGCACAACGAGTAAGCTCACAGTATATCGTTGTCCGAATCAAAAACTCATGTAAGCGACAATTTTCAAATGTCACTCATAGGAGTTTTTGAATCAGGTGACGATATATTTTTATAGAAAACATAAGAACAGATTTTGTTTCTGTTTTAATTCTGTCAAAAGATATGCAGGTTTAAAGATTGTATTCTTAATATCTTTTAGAGGCAATAAAATTGTTAAAAGGCTCTATCAGAAAAGCATTCAAAGCGATTGTGACTTGTTTGCTTTAGCTGACCCGAAAAATTTGACAGTGCCCTTTTTTTTCGGCAGACGTGTAATGCACGTTTTATTTTATTTATTCTTTTCTGTCTATCTTTTCAATTCTTTTTGCAAGAATCTTTGCTTTTCATTTTGTTTTGTACATTTTCCCTGAAAAAAATTCAAATATGACTTAAACTTCAAAGCGGCGATTTAAATAATACAGCCAGCATCTAGCTCTTTGCAACGCATTAATTTTAAGAGATATGACTTTTTTCGGGCATTGGTTTATTAGACGTCCATGCATTTCCCGGTAACTGAAAAGGAGGGGGGGGGGGGGGGGGNNGGTGGCGAATCCGTCCAAAATCTGCAAGGACTCTTCTGTCGCAGGTCCGAGCCCCGCCACCAGCGCGCTGACCTGATATTGCGCCTGAAAGCCTGAAATCATCTTGTTGTGGAATGGCTATACACAAAAACCAAATCAAAACCCACTAACTTCATCGTTCAGCGAGTCAGCAAATTATGCCATCTTTTCCTCAGTATCCATCTAAAGCAATCTAAATTTATTGCGATATATATATATAACCATTATCGAAATATTACAAATAGACCTTGACATACATCCTATATGATACATGTATCATCTCAACCTGACCAAAGCTGATATTATATGAAGCATTCATAAAGTCGGCGAATTAACCGATATTAAGAATGTTGTAAAGATCTACACTTTTGTTTTTTCTGTTTGAGGTAAATTAATTATACTCGGAGCTTTGAGTGAGCAACAACTGGAAGCCTCAAGCGTCACCACCTGAGATCAGTAAATAATTTAAAAATAACAGGCCCTACCTATAGCTTAGTGACACAACCATTACTCATGGAAAACATACGGTGTTTTGAATGAGGCAGAAATAATGGAACCTAGGTGCTGATAACAAAAACCAAATGACCCGACTGCCTATACACAATGGATCGGTTCTCCGGAAAGGCCAACCCGGGTCTAGAGAGTTTAACCTAGAAAGGGTTAAAGATATACTGTGTGAATAATAATAATAATAATAATAATAATAATAATAATAA
>BLXT01005154.1:836669-847332 GCA_019648995.1 Plakobranchus ocellatus
CCCCCCCCCCCCCTCTCTCTCTCCCTCTCTCTCTCTCTCTCTCTATTTCTTTCTCTTTCACTCTCTCTCTATCATTTTCTCTCTTTTTTTCTCCTTACATTCTTGCTCTCTCTTTCCTCACATTCTCTCTCCCTTTCTCTTTCTCTCTCATCCTTTCTTTCACTTTCTCGCAGTCTCTCTCCCCCCCCTCTCTCTGTCTGTATATATATATATATATATATATATATATATATGTATATATCTCACGTTACCACTGCCCTTTGATGTTAAACTGTTAATGTTGCATTTTAACTGTGCAGCAATCCTCTACCTATTCTGCTTCCCTCTGGGGTCACAAAGTCAGAGATCCTGCCTAAGCAGGCAATGCTTGTAATAATTCCAATGTTTTTTTTTTTTTTGACTAGGAGTGGGCACACGACCCTGAGACTGCAGTTGTGACCTTGAGAGGGGCTGGAGACAAAGCCTTCTGTGCGGGCGGAGATCTCAAAAGTGAGTTTTTTCAGAGTTTTGAATCGGGCGTTCGTCCTTTGCCTGTTTTGCTTATTTTCAGTTAAGACTGACTTTAATTTAAAATAAAAGCTGGTCCCTTGCTTGGCCCAAGCCTGGTGGAACCAAGAGTAGGGTGCTGATTATTCTCGCCGCCTTTACTTATGACGTGGCTTAAGAGATCTAGCGACCCATTTAGTGCTGGGTAGACACAGGAGAGGAATGAAACATTGTCTTTGCCGGGACTGAGATTCAAAGCTTGGGCCTCTCAACTACCTCTCACAGTCTCAGTAGTCAACTGCCCCACCACTCGAGCCACCTCTCTTCCCTTATATAATAATTTTCATAAAGGTATCAGTTCTCTTGCTTTGAAAAACCTTCCATACAAGATTGCTCTTGACACAACAGTTATGGCAGATGCAGTCTCATTGGGATACTCAATGTATGTGTAGTGATAAAGCGAGTTTTTGTGTACAGATTGTGCACAGATTGTGCACACTGGATATTTATTGTAAAGGCTATGATTTTGCAACTGTATCCTGATACTAGCTCTAATGAGGTGCATTCATGATGTATCTTTGGAATATTTATTTAGAAATAAAAATCATCAAAGTTAGCTGAAATGGCGGTGACAGCTGGATGGAAAGTAAGTTTGCAGTGAGACACCTCATTCTGTGACACTTTAGAAGATTCTTTCTTTTTGTATTTTTTTTTTAAAGAAAATGGTAGGAACTAAAATGAATGTATTTTGGGGAATACATGTGCTTTCAATTAATAAATTAATTTTTTTTTTTTGTATCATCCCTCCTAAGTGCTAGTTGCAATATCTGATTGCTTGTTTCTGTGTTGTAGTCTTGAACAAATCATGCAGATGAAGAATTTTTTTTTTGTTGTTTTATTTTTAATTTTTTTCTCTTTTTTCTGACCAGGCAATCTGTTTAGTATGACCATCAAAGCTTCTTTTTTTTTTTTTTTTTAAGTTTTCATCTCTCAATAAATAAAATCTGAAACCCATTTGTACATTTTTACTTCCTCTGTTTCCTTCAATTCAAAGAAAAAATTCTAGAAAATTAAAAATGCATACCCTTGTAAAATACAGCGTTTCTGTTTGACAGACATCACTTTCTCAGCCCAAGCGGGCGGTCACTACGGCAAGGAGTATTTCTTCGAAGAGTTCCAACTCGACTACATGATTGGTAAGTTAAAATTGACCGTGCAATCAGTTTTTAGGTTGGCTCCTTTTATTCTATGTGGCTGTGGATTATTATATACTATGTCTAGAAGTGTCGCTGAGCAATAAAACTATGTACAGTACATTTAATTGTGCTGCGATACATTCATGTAAAAGGAAAGCGCTATTTTTTTCACGTGACAGAAATGGGGAACTCAGGAATATCAGCTGATTTATTCGGCTTTTGACACTTCTTGGGTTAAATTCAAAACATTCAATGGAATTTGAACTTATATTAGATCAAGAAAGGCTTTTATAAATATTTGTTTGTCAGTCGAAACCTTTGGTTTTCCTTTTCTTTTCAGGAGTCTACCCTAAACCGCTCATCTCTATTTGTAATGGACTAACATTCGGAGGGGTAAGCCGAGACTAATTAAATTATGGCTAGTACATGTTTAGTAGTACAGACACATATCTTGACAACTGTGAGTTAAAAAAAATGTCTTAAAAAAATACAAAAAATAAACAGTCCAAAAGTTGCACAGTAACACTTTGGATCCTCAAATTTCTGTTTTCTTATATTCTTGAGCGTTGTGCTTTTGCACTTCTATTCTCACAATAGTACTAATTAACTCATGCTAGTTTTAATTACAGTATGACGAATTAATTATTTTGTGAATTGTCACCTTAAGGTGTGACAAAGGGTAGGAAAAATTGTCCGTGGACAGATAGATTTTACGCTACCCATATGCATACCAATAGGTTTTATGTTATGCATATACAAAGAGTACAAAGCAAAGATTTTAAGTGGTATCTGACATGGGGAGACTTTTCTAAAGGTTATCAGGAGGTTACGTTGCAAATTATGGCAGCATTATTGTTGTGATGATTACCCTTGTTTCTTCTGCAAAACACATGTTATGGGGAAACTATACACATGGCATTTAATATTTCTTGAAATTAACATATTTTTTTAAAAATTGGTCCTAAAACATGTTCAGTTTCAATACAACAATTAGTATAAAGCTGAAATCCGAACAATACTCAATATTAGCTCAGTTCTGCAATTTATTTCCTCATATGCTCTGAAATTGCCTGTTTTGTGTGTTTTCTTAGCTATCAGTCAATTCATATATCAATCTGTTTGACCTAAGGAAAGCATTTTCTTTTCCTTTTTGTTTTTCTATTTTTGTTTTGTTAAGTTTCTTAGTGAATATGACACAAATTTTTCATATGTTGTTCCATTTAGATATCAAGCTAAGAAAGCTTGACTTTAGTCTAATGTAGATCTGGATCTGTAGAAAGTCTAGCTAGATAAGTTCTTTAGAGATGGGTACTTCCACTCCTCTCCCACCTCAACGGAGTTTTGTGTACTCCTGCACATCAATATATCAACGTACAGGAGAACGAATCTGTATCATTACATTTAATACCATAAATTTTCCAATTAGTTTTTGCTCATTCAGAATGTCTCATACTTCATTCACTGTACTGTATCTTCCCACAGGCGGCAGGCTTGTCTGTGATTGGCCGCTTCTGTGTTGCCACGGAAAAAACAGTGTTTAGTATGCCAGAGTGTTTTATAGGTAAGTATGGTTTAAAAGCGTGTGATATATCTGTTAATTAAAGCCAAACTAACTCTTAACTTAGTTTATTAGACTGCAGTTCCATTCTTGGAGAAAGACTTTTTTCCTTTTTTTTCTTTCCAGAAATCAGAGATTCTCTACATTATAGGCGATGATGTTGTATTAACTCTTTAAAAAATGAGATTTAAAAGTGGTTTCAGTTCAAATAATTTTGCACGGTTGGCAATGCTTTCATGAACAAGATTGGCAAAAAAGTAATATAACGTATATTATGATATTTCACAGCTCAAAGAGTAAAATTTCAAGTTAGGCCTGAGGGCGATGATTGAACCTGAAAAAGTTTAAAATTTCACTTTAGTCAAAGATTTATTTTGGCTTTATAGTGAGGCAGATTCTAGACATCAATTTAGAAAGTGACCTGGAAAAGTTATCTCCAGAAATCTTTTCCTTACAGGTCTGTTTCCAGACGTTGGCTCAGGTTACTACCTGTCCCGCCTCTCAGACAATCTGGGTGTGTTTCTAGGGTTGACAGGGCATAGGGTGAAAGGTCGTGACCTGGTCAGGGTAGGCCTGGCCTCCCACTATATAGACAATTCTCAGGTGAGACACTCCTTTGCACTCATAGTCAACATCATTTTGCTGGTCAGGGAGGGCGCAATCATTGGGGGAGCGGTGGTATAGCAAATAGTGAACCTGACCGGAGATATGCATGGACCTTTCTGTGGGGTTCGAGAACTGCCATTGGCACCCCAGCCTCAAGGAGGACCTGTAAACCTGAGATCACCGTGTTGTGAAATGGCTATCCAAAACCTAAACCTTTGGGTATTTTCAATTTGACATTAAACATTCAGTGAGGGCATTACAATCTTTTATTATTTTAATGCAACCCTAGAATGCAAATGTACAGTTTAATGGTTTTTGGCTTAACCCTGTTTACTGCTTGATGTTTAATAATGACATCATTCAATTTAAAGTCAGAAGTTTGTGCTGTTAATTAAAGAAAAGCTCCAGTGAGAATCCACAGCTCATTGTACCCTCTGTATGTTCATATTTTTGTGTCGGGAGATTTGCCCACAACAGTGATATGTAGACAAAGGAGACAGCAATTAAAATATATATTTTTTTAAATAAGCTTATTTATCCAGGTCAAGCATTACCCTCTGCCCTGGAGAACACAACTGTAAAGTTGCTAACAAGTTATGCAAGTGGTTAGATGTTCAAAAACTTTTGCTTGTGTTTGTTAGAACTTGGTTGTTCTTGAGAATGTTTGAACTATACTTTTACCATAATAACAATGTTCAGATCGCTGAGCTGGAATCAGCCCTATCCAACTTGCCTGGTGTAGTCTCTATGGAAGAGGTCGAACTTTTACTGGACAGCTTCCAGGCAGCAGTAAGAATTTTTTGTCTTCATAATATCCATGTGTTTGTTTGTTTGTTTGCAGTATTAAGCAGATATGTGAACTTTAATACCCAATAATACTCTGCTCTATGAAATGCAATGTTGCAAACCTCTTTGGGAACAGCACTTTGGGTTTAGAACATTGAATTATCAACTCTTTTTTTTATCTTTGTCTATTTTGATTGTCTTTTGACTGCTGAGGGTTTAGCAGAATAAAAACAGTACAAAAATTGGTAATGCATTTTTAATTTTTTTTTTTCTTTCTCACTTTTTTTTTTTGTCATAAATTTGAAATAGATTTGCAGTCTCATGCGTTCTCTGCCATGATTCTTTTGCCCCCCAGAGCAGCACCAACTATCCTGAGAGCTTCAGCCTGGAACCGCATCGCAAACAGATCTCGCACTGCTTTGCTGGCAAGTCTGTCGAGGAAATCCTGGCTCGCCTACGGCAAGACGGCTCGAGCTGGGCGCTTGCGCAACTTGATATACTCAGCAAAATGGTAGGGGGCACGAGGTTGTTATCAATGTCTTATCAATGAGCTGGTGATTGGAACATTAGAAGGGTTAATAATAGCCTTGAATATAAGCATTTTATAATGTTTACTTATACGTTTACTTGAGTAAAGGTCAAGGTTATAATTGTGATGTGCATCTCTAATTTTTATCATTTACTTTTGTGTATTATCTATTTATCTTCTTCATTTCTTTCTTTTCTGTTGGGAAGGGAGGATTGAAAGAAGTGTAAGCAGAGAACAGTTGAGGTTAGGCAGGGATTGGAGGGTTAGGGTTAAACTCAATCATAATTATTATGCGCGGTCAATAAGAACATCATTATTTTTTTCCCCACTGTTCACTGAAAAAGACTTGGATATTGTAAACTTACTTTGTGCTCTTCAGTATCTTCGGCTTCAGCTAGTCTGTGCTGTAGTGTAGTTTAAAATGAATTAAACTACCTCAGGTAGTAATGAAAAAAGTACACACACTTGGAGCTATGGTCAGCTGTGTTTTCTGTTATTTGAATTATTTGTGGGTTCGCTACACAATTATAGCTGTCAGATACATGGTATATGTTTAACACTGATGGTGGGGAGATTCCAGGTGTGTAGAGTGCCAGGAATTCAGAGGTGAAATACATATATCAAACTACTGCAGTAATGAAATCAGATGGAAATTACTGAAATCTTTCTTAAGAAAATAAGTTAGCTTCACTTTTCTAGGTCACATAATTTTAATAAACAGAAGTGCTTGTTAATTGATAGAACTTTAGTTTTCAAGAATGGATAATTTTGGAGAAAAAAAAAAAGATTGCATATAATTTTGTCATTGGAGCTGCTCTTGCTTGCCAAAGTCTTGATTTCACCTGAAATGGTTTTCTTAATGCTCAAATGACGTCTCAAAAGAAACTTTGTAGTGGCCAGTAAGTTGTCTAGATATCAAGGCCTTGTTCTGCCTTAAAGCATTATTATTTCCTATGTCATATCTTGCTGTGAGATATCTCATGTTTTAAAGATTCTGTGTGTTTATTTTCTTCAGTAGTTAGTGGAGCTAGACAGGTGTGTCCTCATTCTCACGGTATTCTCCTCCTTCCTTACAGAGTCCCACTGCCCTGAAGATATCACTGCGTCTGCTTCAGCATGGCTGTGACATGGATCTTGCCCAGGCGTTGCAGACAGAGTATAGGCTGACGCAGAGATGTGTTGCAGATCGAGACTTCCACGAGGGCATCCGGGCTGGTGAGTTAAATGGAGAGAGAGACAGACAGACAGACATACACACACACTAATAACGGTATTCTGCATATTCATTTAGCACCGTTTTACCTGAATTTGTCAGGAATGGGCATACAATTTCCAGATCAACTGAACATCCTTTTAGAGATATTTTGTCCAGTTTTCTTGACCTGGATGTGATGACAACAAGGGTTGTCACCCCCCTTTATCTGGGGTGAATGTAAGGAGTGATTGTTATCTGTTTGAAAATCGTTGTTTAGTTAGAAAAGCTTCAATTAGTGCACAAGACCTAATTGCTTGTAAAAAAATATTATTCTTAAAATGCATTTTGACACAGGTATACCCCAAAACTGAAAAACCTTGATAACTTTTTTTCTTGAAATATTCAGATCTGCATAAGTCAAAGCCATATTGTCCAAAGCAATTTTCATAGAAAAAAAATCGGTTACGCTATGAAATTCAAATGAAACAAAACTTAGATGATCTGAATTCAATTTCAAGTGATGGTGAGTGTATCAACATCTTCATTAAATTGCAACATCTTTTCCTCTGTTCGATGAAAAGAAATTATTCTTATGGCTACTGTTCTATTTTTTAATTAAAGATCATAAAGCCATACTTTCCATAGCGTTATTCGTATATATTAACTATTTTTCAGCTATAGGTCTACTCCTGTATGCTCATTCAGTATTGGTTTCCAGGACTATTTCCTTCAACACTCTCAGCTGGAGAAATAGTTCTACTTGTTTTTTTTAAGGGGTGTGAAAGATTTGCACTAACTCCAGAATTTAAGAATTAAGATCAGGGCAAGAACTTGAATAAGAGACCATGTCCTGCTCTTTGGCGTTGTCATTGGATGTGTAAACATAAGACAGATATCAGTTCTTTTTCTGTCGCTTCAATATCTGGTTCACAATGTATCAATTATTTGTCCTCTTAAGCCTGTCAACGTGAATCAGAAGTTGCATTTCGAACATTTTGAATTGCATTAATCCACAGATCTGGCTGCAGCATTCCAGAGCATTTTTAGGATTTGGGTTGGTAAAAAAACAACAACAACAGCAAAACTAAATGAAAAAAAGAAGAAGAAGAACCAATGTAGAAGCCCCTTCCTAATATTGGGACATAGTTTATCTCTGTGGTGGTTTTTTTTTTTTTTTTTTCAAATCTCTCTATTCTTTTATATTCAACAGCAATTCTGGACAAGGACCACAACCCTTGCTGGTGTCCAGCTACGTTAGAAGAGGTCACTGAGGAAAGACTCGAGCAATACTTCTCACGTTTTGAAGATCAGGAGGAGTTAATTCTTGGAGACCATCTCTTTTATTGAGCACTTGGGGTTATATCCCTTCCATTTAAAAAAAAAACAAACAGTCATGCTTTGCTTCAACTTTGTAGATAAAAATATTTTTAACACTTTATAGGGATAATTTTAAAGAAAAAAAAAAAACAAAATCGACAGCGAGCTGTCAAAAATTTACTACTTTGAAAATTTTGATCGTGCAAAATTCTGCAGATCATTTTATAAATCATGGTTTTTGTTCTACAAGCAGAAAGAAAAACTATTAAAATCTCTGACAGAAAAGAAAAAAAAAAATTTATTTTTAAGTTTTGAAAGAGAACAGTGAAGGTAACCTGAATCCAACTTTGTGTATTGCACTCTACTTAAGTTCAGCGAAATGAAAATTTAAATTTATGACTTGAATCTGGATTTCCTGTGCTGGATAACAAACATATCAACAATTGTCTGCTCTGTCGGTGTAAGCGATGTAAGTTTTTAGTTGTTGGTTTTTTTTTTTTTTTTGAGGAGGTTTGAAAGAAATAGTTTGATTATAAGACGATGATATTTATAGAAAAATCAGTTGCATGTTTACTTTTGTGACCAACAATAAAACAGTATTGGTAGTAACATGGAAAAAAAGGGGGGGAGGGAGGAAGAGAGAGAGAGAGAGAGAGAGAGAGAGAGAGAGAGAGAGAGAGAGAGAGAGAGAGAGAGAGAGAGCATCGTTTGTGATTCTGTTATCCTTTTACAGGGGCAATGTTTAATACCTTGAAACATGAAGCATTCTTTTTCAATGTGGCTGTCACCAAGCTGCATCTTGGTACAGTAATATGTTTTTTCAGTGAGTCTGAAAAATGAAATGTTTGCCTTTATATGGCTTCATTGACACTGATATGAAAAAAATGTCGATTTACAAGCATTGTTATCGCTGAAAGTGAATTAATTGTTTAGTAAAGTAGTTCTTGCGACACAAAGATGAGAAAAAATGTCAACACGCAAGCCTAGTTGTTGTTGAAAGTGAATTAATTGTTTAGTAAAGTAGCTTTAGTGACACTTAGATGAGAAGAAGTGTCGTCTCACAAGCATCGTTGTTGTTGAAAGTGAATTAATTGTTTAGTAAAGTAGCTTTAGTGACACTTAGATGAGAAAAAGTGTCGACTGACAAGCATCGTTGTTGTTGCTGAACGAAATGCTTACTATAATGTCATGCTATTGAGACTCGGAATCTCATGCTCATCCCTCCTCAACGCCTCTTGAGATTCTGGTTTTTTTTTAAATCTTGTAGTTGCCACACAAACACTAGTTGTTCAGTGGCAGGAGCAAGTTTTACACTATTGCTCTATTGTTTTACTCTACAGTTTTCCCTCACCATTTCTAGAGCTGCTGGCAGAGTGTAAGAGATACCACAGATCTTCCATGAATTTCTATCTTCATAATGCATGAAGCCTGTTGATTCAAAGGAATCAAATTGTGTTGCTGCAGGCCATCATGTTTTTGTGATAACACTACACAGTCTGTGTAAATACCTCAATACACCTGAGAGAAAATTTTTGATTGTGAATTTTTCTTATGAAGTGTATCACCTCTCAAAGTTGATAAACAGAAATTGTGCCCTGAAATTTGTTGATATCTTTTCATTTTCTTGTTTCTTCTTTAACAGAATTTTCCTTTTTTTATATGTATATTTTTTTGAAGCTGTTGGTGTTTTATTTGATGATCTCTGTTAAACTCCATTATTCATTTTATCATAAATATGTTAATTTAAACAGCAGTGTAAGAGGAGTTGTATATTATGAAGAATATTTCTCACTTTGGTTGAAATTATTGATATAATTGGTGTAGCAAAATCGCTTCGGCTATTAATTTTATACTTTTGTTTTTTTTTAGTTTGAATTTTATTTTCATTTTTTAATTTGAATTTTATTTTCACTTTTTAATGTGATTTCTTTATTTCGCTTAATGAGATACAACGAAAACAATTTAACAAGAATCAAAAACATTGTTTACTATAGACTTAAATATGGCAAAGGGATTGACATTTCATCCTTATATTTTTCTATTGGTTATTTCATGTATGACTGATTGTGTACACTGTTATAAATCAATAGAAATGGAATAGTTGAAAGTGGTTTTATAAGCAGGGATTTTTGTTTGATTTTTAGTTGCTTTTCTTATCTGAATCATTTGTAATTTGCATTTAATTGGTCTAAAATTGATTCTGTGTACAATGTCTTTGTTTTGTCTCCATTGCCGTGCATTATGTTTGAAGCTTAAAACAGCTCTTAATTTAATTACTTTTGGTCACAAAAAATCATATAGTAGCAAAAAGCTTTTAAAATAAAATGTCCCCTAAAATTCTTAACAACAACAACCAACGGAAGTTAACCTTTGACAATGATTTGTGCACTTATTAGCCAAGCAGAGCTCATCTAGCAAAGAGACTCGGGACCATTTCAGTTACTCAGAATGTGACACAAAAAAAGAGCACTTGTGACTCATTCTGACTGGTTTCAACACATGCTTGTTAAGAGAAACGCTATGTCTGAATGTTAGTCGGGAAATAGAAATAAACGTTTCCACAATTTTCCCGCTTCTGTTTAGAATTAATTTGAGTTTTAAAAACCCCAATAGATGATTGAGCAAATTGTGATACCTTTGTCAAGTTCTGGCCCCCCCCCCCCCCACAATTGTTTGAATTGAATAAAGCAGTACAGGAGTAATACATTTTCTGAAGAAAGAAGTAATTGGACTGATTTGTGGTGAACGGTAGTTGTTTGCTTGCGTTCTTGGCTGATCACTTTCTTTGTATTGAACTCATTTATTTACAGCATACCGGTAATTTTATGTTTGCTTTAACCATGCGAGTTTGTTGAATTTTTACAGCTGAATGTAGAAATGGTGATAAGGCTCTTTATGATAGAAACTTTTTTGTCTTTATGGTTTAATATTTATTTCCTTGTTTTATTTTGCTTTTGGTTTGTTGATTTGAATTACTCTCTGTTTAAGTG
>BLXT01005154.1:896636-907306 GCA_019648995.1 Plakobranchus ocellatus
GTTTTATTGGTCATGCGCTGTTTCTATGGCAACAATAAATATATACAAACATATACATATAAATTATATACAATACAACAACGATACTCATCATAAATTGGTTTTTCTATGTAGAGTTTCTGCAATCGTTTCTGTGTCTTGCTTACTATGGACAGAACCCTGTCTATTTAATTTCCCAACACCCGTTGCTAGTTGTTGAGAAAAGGATGCTCTTAACCAATCTCTCTAGACTATGTAAGAAATTCAAAACAATTGGAGCCATTCCTTGATATAAAGGAAAACGGAAAAAAAAAATTGAGACACTTATGAGAAAAAAAGAGCGATATACTGTATAAAGAATCGGAAATACCTGGAAGTTAAAAAAAAAACCAGCAAAAAAAAAAAAAAAAACCAAACACAAAAATAAAATTTATCGTAGCAAAACGGAGTTTCGCTTTTAGATTTTCGGTTTCTGTTATTAATTTTATTATTATTATTATTATTATTATTATTATTATCATTATTATTATTATTATTATTATTATTATTATTATTATTATTATTATTAAAATTATCAGTTCATGTCTATGCATTAATTTTCATTAAGTGCGAGATTTATAAAAAGGAGAGGAAGGGAGAGGAAAGCATGAATTCAGTCACCTATCTATCTCTCTCTGTATGTATATGTACATACATGCATATATATATATATATTATACATACAGATATACATATATATATACATACAGAGAGAGAGAGAGAGAGGGAGAGAGAGAGAGAGAGAGAGAGAGAGAGAGAGAGCTTTGATAAAAAAAAATGAAAGAGCAAAGAACATATTCAAAATAATAATGGAAATAATGATAATAATGATAATAATAATAATAATAATAATAATAATAATAATAATAATAATAATAATAATAATAATAATAATAATGTGAAACTAAAACCAACGGCGTGACAAAGGAAACGTCTGGACGGACCTGCAGGCTTATCGTTATCAAAATTAAGCGGAAAAAAAAAATACGGCACACAAAAAAACCCCCAAAACAACCAACCAAACAAAAGTAGTGAAGACACCAACAAGACTAAAAACGACAAGAAGAGCTCGTAAAAATAAACAGATGTACCCAAGTACTTTCACTCATAATTGTGATAGATTTGTTTCTCATAGAGGCTATTGTTGACCAAAAGACGAAGAAGAAGAAGAAGAAGAAGAAGAAGAAGAAGAAGAAGAAGAAGAAGAAGAAGAAGAAGAAGAAGAACAACAACAACAACAACAACAACAACAACAACAACAACAACAACAACAACAACAAGAGCAACAGCAAATAAAAAAAAAAAAGAAAAGAAAAAAAGAAGTACAAAAAAAAGAGATCATAATCATTGTTTGTTTTTGTTTCTAAATGTGCCCACGAAATTTGGGTCGGCCTGTTTAAAAGGAACGACAGCTGATAACATAACTGCCTGTACGCCAAGATTGCTACGTTTGGCGGTTTACTTTTGTGACTTTGGTGCTGTTAACTTGCTTTCTTTTACACGGGCCTGAATAATAAATGTATCCCCTTGAAATAATCATAACACGATAGTTTAGCTTGTATCAGCTGATCACGTTGTTGTCATTGGCATTATTATTTTCTTTCAATGAAGAATTCTAAAGGCGAAATATTTCTATGTTCGTATGCAACGAGTTGTTGATTCACTTGGCTGAAGAAAATTTGAGTTAGCGGCTCCTTTTCTGTACTATTTAAAAAAAAAAGTTATATCTAAGAGTTTTCTCAGTTTGTGAATTAATAAATTAAGCATATTCCAATATTGCATTAAAAAAAAAATTAAACGATCAATAAATAGATAGACGGATAGATAGATAGATAGATAGATAGATAGATAGATAGATAGATAGATAGATAGATAGATAGATAGATGAATAGATAGACAGATAGATAGAAGGATAGATAGATAGATAGATAGATAGATAGATAGATAGATATATAGATAGAAGGATAGATAGATAGATAGATAGATAGATAGATAGATAGATAGATAGATAGATAGATAGAAAGATAGATCGACAGATGGATATATATGAAGACAGATGGTTAAGTAAAATTATTACAAGCTGAATTGGCGAAGAAAAAAAAAGGAAGAGAAAATAAAGGTTACGGAAAGCAAGAAAAAAAAAAAAGGTACAGAACAAGTTTAGACTAGTAGGAAAGATAGATGACTTAGAGAAGTATCTGGACGGGCAGATATTTGACCAAGTAGATAATAAACATGAAGGATGCCTTATCATACAGGCAGAACAAAACATACTTTCTAAAAGACTAAAATTGTCAATAAAATTTCGTTTGACAATATTTTTTTTTCAAACATCTTTTCTTGCTTTATTTAAATGCGTGTTAAGAACTCTCTGCCTCCCAATTTATTCTTTTTAAACATATGTTTTAATTCAAAAGAAAAAAAAAATAAATTAGTCACATTTTCCAAAAGACAAAAGAGAGTTTTTGCGTTTGAATCTGTGACATTTGTTTCGAGCAATGATAGAGAATAGAATCTGCAGAACTCAGTTGCTGGAGGTCTAATGTTACTTAACTTTCTAACTTTGAAAACACAGACGCAAATGTTGTTGTACCCCAAACGGGCAGAAAGCCAGGGGGGAGAAAAAAAAGGGAAAGGAGAAACAGTTTCTGGCGTGGAGAGTTTTGCTTTATACATAGCCAATAGATTGCCGCAGTAATATTGAAAGCCTAGTGTTACAACACACACGCTCATGAGCACTGACCATAGAGCAGAGAGAGTATGTTTTTGTATATATCCAGTCCACAACAAGGTGATCTCAGGCTTTAAGGCCCTTCGTCAGGCCGAGGTGCCAATGGCGTGGCTCGAACCCGCGACTGAAGGGTCCCTGCAGACCCCAGGGCGGACTCACAAGCCACTGTACCACCGACGCCCCCAGAGCAGAGAAAGTTCTAAGCTTCGGTTTTGTTTTTTTGCGCGTATAACCAGTCCATGAGAAGGTGATCTCAGGCTTTCAGCCCCTCCGTCAGATTAGGGCGCCAGTGGCGGCAAAAAGTTGTAAAGAGGAAAAAGATGGAATGAGATGTGTAAGTACTCGAAAATCTGGTCACTTCACCAGAGAAGAACTTTTTAAAAAATTGTCTTATTTTTGTAAATTGCTGGTTGAGTTCTTTTTTTTTCACGCTTTTATTTTCATTGACAGAATCAGCTGTAAAATTCTGAAGGTTATGCTAGACTTTTTCTTCTTCTTTCCTTTCTCTTCTTCCTCTTTATCTGTATAAAAGAAGGAAAATGTATATTTCCATCATGTTAACTTATTATCTGCAAACTTTTTTATTTAATCAATCGTTTTATTGCCCTCACCCCTACCCTACTAAGTCAGATCTTCTTTATCAATGTGTGTGTTTGTCCATCTTTCTTGTTTTCCTTTATGAATGTTTACTTATTCGTTTGTTTTGCTAATCCCTTTTTTCAGCGGTTTATCTCTACTAGCCAAACCCAGTGCTGATTTTTAACATTTCACTTTCAAGAAAACAAAAATTGCTCACCAAACATTTAATGCTGTTTTTCTCCTTTAGCTTTGACTTGCGGCGTACAAAGTTCTGGAACATTATTGTCACCAAAATGTCTGCCTACAATATTTTGTTTCGCCAGCTTAATAAGGTTTAAATAGGGTTATAAAATGTCGTTCTGTGAATCCGTAAATCAACTTCAGGATTTTAAAATATGCCCACATAAAAATGCATGATCTAAAGTAACATGTCCATATTTTTGTGTATTTTATTGACCATTCACAAAACTTTGTATAGACCTTAGATGTTTGAGCTTAGCTCCATTATAATCAGATGTATCTTATCAAACTGTTTGTATGTACGTCTGTCTGTTTGTCGGTCTGTCTGTCTATATTTTCCTCTATATATGATTTTCTTTTTCTCTTAATCTGTTTTCCTTCAAGGTTTTCCATTCGCTTCACCTTCTCTTGGCCTGCCTGTGCGCTAAATTTATCTCACATTTTTTATATATCATGAGAGAAGCTAGTTGAAAAATAAAGAAAGTAAACATTTTGGTTTATTTCATAAGTAACTGCTCGTTTCTGTGAAGAGTTTATGACAATGGAGATGTACACGTCCACAGCGATAGTGTCAACACCGTCACAACGTTCAAATCACATACAATACTTAGTATTTATAATTATCTGGTATCAATTTCAACAGAAATCAAAGCAACATTCACATCGCAGTAGAGTTAATACAAGCCAGTTTTGTACAGAATTGTGTTACCAAGTGTGTTACCAAGGTTTTCTCATTATTATCTTGTTGACGCGAATGAGTCACGCGATTTTCAGTTAGAGTAGACGGAATTCCCGCCATTCTTATATCTCCGGATTTTCCCCAAAAAATCACTAGTAGGTTTTTACTCAATTCTCGGTCTATTCCAAGGATTTGTTTTTTCCGAGAAAAGGAGGGAAAAAAGGAAGGACAGTTCACATAATCCTGAAGGCAGGCCATCTGACTTGCAATCTAATGGAGTAATACCCATTTATCACGATCAACTGCTGACAGGGTAAAAACTGTCATCCCAAATCTACCTAAGGCCAGGTCTTAGGTTTGAGGCGTCAACTGCGATGCGCAAGTACAGATCGTTTAATGCGCCTTTTTCATGTAGATTTTCCATTCTTCTACTCCTGGTTAGCAAGATATGTTTAATATCACCTTTGCTGGCAGAAAGTCAGCAGTTAACCAAACAAAAGAAAGAACAAGTAAGGGAAGAAATCGCATCAACACTGTGACAAGACACTGAGTGCGCTTTCCCTTTTAAGGTTGTTGAAAGTCTTTCTATATTTAGACAAGAGAAGGTCATCACGTCCTATGCCAGTCGAAACGCAATATCCTTAGGAAGGTTCTTTTGAATTGAGCGTTGGCAAATGCATAACAGAAAGGATTGATGGGGCTGTTGAGGTAACACATCCAGTACGTGAACTTATACACAAGGGGGTTCACGCAGCCTGAGCACATCGCCATGAACATAATGGCTACGTGGTACGGGGTCCAACAACACACAAAGGCACCCAGAATGAAAGAAATAGTCCGCAGGGCCTTCCGCGCACGGTTCTCCGATTTCGACTTTCTCTCTCGGCGATTCCTACGCCGGCTGTTGCGAGAGCGGACGGACTTGACGAACGAGTGCAAACGATTGGGGTCTTTGCTTCTGTCTCTGCGCCTGCGCACTGCGGCAAGACAGTGTGTCTCAGACCTGGAGCTGTCATCGTTTGTGTTTGTCTCGGACGGGGCTGGATTGTTGGCGTTGGCGGCATTACTACCACTGCCGCTGCCGCTCGCACTACCTCCACTATTGTTGTTGTTGATGCTGCTGGTGTTGAAGAATGGAGAGGATATGTTGTTGATCCCTGCCTCAACAGCCGCACCGTCGAGACCCCCTCCTTTAAAACTGACGCTGAGGTTGTTGGGTATCTGGCCTGTGGTGGCATCGCCCTTGTGGTGGAAGTTTTGGTGCGCTGGGCTGGCGTTGCTGTTGCTGTTGCTGTAATCATCAGTGACCGTGTCAGCGTATGTTGTGGTCTCTGAAGTCATGGTATTCACGGTGTCTGTTCTTGGCCGCTGCTGAAGTGGCTGCATCGCGCCACCTGGGGGACCAAGACATTTCACAGTGTCAGCAGACTTGTTGGACAGATCCTCACGGCTGTTGTCTGAAGGTGTTTGATGATGTTGGTGTGGATGCGGCCGCAGTTGTCCAGGCGCATATGTGGGTGTTGTGGCAAGAGCGTCCTCCTCACACCCGGTTGTCGTATACTCCGTGATGAAAAGAGAGTCGCTCTGGTCGTCATCATCGTCATCATCATCATCGTCCTCTTCCTCGTCTTCCCCTTCAAGCTCAAAAACGTCGGTGGCCAATGGTGGGAGCGATGTTCTCCGCTTCCAGATGGGCGAACTTGCATGATCCAGATCAGCTACATCCGAGTCCTCTTCCTCCTCAACAGTTTGTCCATCCGATGTATTACCGCACACGCCAGGAGTGACACCGGAAACTGTCATCATCATGGCCGGAAGCAGGGCGGCCCTGTCGGAGTGAAGCGACGCAGCCAGAAAACTTTTCTCGTCAATGAAGCTCCGCCCCTTGTTGATGATGTCAGTGTGATTGGACGATTGGTGAGAGGACTGTTCTTTCTCCTGTTTGGAAAGCAAGGGCGTAGTTTGTTTGTCCAGGCGGTGGTCAGAGGCGGAACTGGAGTAGACGCTATCAAACTCGGCATCCCGGTGTAGTCCGCCGCTGCTGCTGCCCTCCGCGTCTGACGCAGTATCGCTGGCGAAGCCGAGACTGGAGTAGGCTGGAGGCTGCAGGTAGTTGGGCGAGGCCGTGGCTGTACTGTTAGTTGTACCAGACGTTGCACCTGGCGTCACAGGCGTTGTTGTTGTTGCTGCTGCTGCTGTTGGTGGTAGCGTCTTGCTCGTGCTGTTGCTGTTGCTGACACCATTGACTATGGCTGCGGCAGCTTGTGATGGGTTGAAGAACAGATCACCGTGCAGGGATCGAACCAGTCCGCCTGTGTTTGCAAAGAGCGCGGTATCGCGTTGCGCTCCCGTTCCTGGCGGACCATTTCCAGACTTCCCTCCAAAATTCTCATCATCAGAATCAAACGCTGGACTGCTGGAGCGATCCTCCTCCGCGCCGTCTGCTCGAGCATTCTGCTTCTTCACGCTGAAACTGGTCGTGTTGACATTCTGCGCTCCCGGCGGGCACGGCAGAGCCGCTTTAATAGACTTCCGGTTGTTGGGATTCTGGTTAATATTGTTCTGCACAGGTTTGGCTGTGCTGTTTTTCTGCTTCACGCTATTCCTGGCAGCTGGAGGAGCTGACGGCGGAGGGATATTACTATCCCCTCCCCCACTGCTATTGTTCATACTCCCCTCCCCCAGGCCATCATCCGGCTCCCCGAAGTGCCGGAGCGCCGCGGCCGGGTTGTCCCCAGCCAAGGCCATGGTGGACTTCATCTTAGCTTGCTTGGCGTCCGATTTCCTCTGCAAGTCAAGCGCTACCTTGTAGATGCCGCCGTACAGGATACACATGACAAACAGAGTGATCCAATAATAGGCGATGGTCAGCAGGAACGTGAACATGGCGTCTGACATGAATTGAACCTCGCACACCCTGTCTCCCACGGTACGCTCGCCGACAAAGTACTGCCAGCCTATGACGGAGGTGAAGAACACGCAGGCTGGGACAATCCAAGTGAGGGCAATCATAATGAGCACCTGACAGAGAGGGAGGGGAAGAGAAAGAGCGACAGAAATTGAGAAAAAAAATAAGAAAGCTAATGGGTTTTATGTGGTGACTTAAAAAAAAATATATGAGCCTTGTACTTTTTGTATTGGTGAATTTTCTTGTCAGAGTATAATTTTTTTTTGATGTACTGAAATTTGAAATATTCCCGTTAACATCTCTCTCTCTCTCTCTCTCTCTCTCTCTCTCTCTCTCTCTCTCTCTCCTTTATCTCTATTCTCTCTCTTCATTTTCTGCCTGCTCGTCTCCCCCTCTCTTCCTCTCTCTTTCTCTTCATCCCTTCCTCTCTATCTCTCGTCTTTCTTTCTCTCTCTCTATCTCATCTTCACTTCTCCCTCTCTTCTTTTCTGCCAACTCGTCTTCGCTCTTTCTCTTTTTTTTTGATCCTCTCTATCTCTCGTCTCTCTTTCTCTCTCTCTATCTAATCTCTCTCTTTATTCATCCTTATCTATGATTCTCTCAAAGCCTCTCTATCTATCATATATATTTCTCTTTATTTAGCTCGTTAGCTAGCAATTTATCGATCGATCTATTTATATAGCTGTATAAATGTGCATATAGCTAAAGACATAAGCATTGAGAGAAGAAAAAAAAAGTTTGTGACGTTATCTTGTTTTTAAACTGCATTTGGCTGATGTGTATCGATTAGATTCTCACAATTTAAACCCTTTTTTCGGCAAAAATAAATTATAAAATTATCTCATTTTTTTTTTTTTTTTACTAAAATCGACCTTTCATGGTGTCTAATATGATTGCATACAACAATTGTGGGAATAATCTGATTCTAGCGATTCTTGTCGTAATCTCTCTTACTCTTCCTAGACTAGACTTTATTCTAAAAACAGCCATAGTAGCAATAGTCAAACTTTGGTCATTGACACATACCGTGTCATTCATGATTACTTGAATGAATATAGATTAAAGTCTAGACATTATATTGCTTTTTTCGGTCTCATAGAAAAAGCTATTGTACATTTCTCTCTCTTTCTTCATTACCGATAACTGTAGCAGTATGAATGTAGAATTTATTTCTGTTATTCTATATCAGTTTTCCAGAAAGGTAAATGAGCATTTGCACAAAACATTCACATAGGTTTTAATGAAACACAAATTTATGAGAAATTGGATCAAATGTTGAAGTTAAGTCCAAGAACAATTAAAAAACGAGAAGCACACTTCAACAACAACAACAACAACAACAACAACAACAACAACAACAACAACAACAACAACAACAACAACAACAACAACAACAGCAACAACAACAACAACAACAACGACAACAACAATAACAACAACAACAACAACAACAACAACAACAAAAACAACGACAACGACAACAACATCAACAACAACAACAACAACAATAACAGCAACAACAACAACAACAACAACAACAACAACAACAACAACAACAACAACAACAGCAACAACAACAACAGCAGCAACAACAACAACAAGAAAAACGTCAAGAGATGCAATTGCAGTAAAATACAGTAAACTCTTCATTTAACAACTGATTTATGACGGCACATATTTTTGGCAAGAGAATTATGTTGGCAATAAAATGAATTGATGATTCTGGCGAGGATTTAAGCGGAACTGATCTAGTACTCTGTAAAACTCTGTAAAGCTCAGCGACGACATGGAATGACTTCCTTCATCTTTTTGGCGGAAAATTCATAATGACAAAGTTACCGCAGGATTTAAAGAAAAAAAAAGTGAAGAGCTTTTTACAAATGCCGTCAAATATTTTTCTCAATTTAATTCATGCGACGTTTTGCGACAATCACAAGTTTATGTAAATGAATTGTGATTTTTTTGTGCTCAGTGGAGGAAAACAATACGACAGTGAAAACCAGCTTCAACAGTGGAAAGCGTGAGAGTACCAACTTCAACAGTGGAAAGCTTGAGAGTACCAGCTTCAACAGTGGAAAGCTTGAGAGTACCAACTTCACAGTCAACGCCTCACAGAGGAATCACCAATCCATTATCTCACCTTACAGTTCTTCACTAATTTGAAGTTTCAAATGTCTTTCCTCATTTCAACTGCTTTCGCACAACCCNNCCCCCCCCCCCCCCCCCCCATTCTTCTAAACTCTCCCACTTGCCCAAAAATCCTTACCTCGTAACGGCCTCTCCTCTACATATGCAAGCCCCACCCGGCGCTTTCTCCCTATACTCGTTTCAATGACTCCCACTCTCTTCACCAGCATTGTACATTTCTTACTTTGTTACACCTCACAGCCCCCCTCCCCCCTTAAAAAAACATTTCTCAAAGTATAGTTTTTGCTGCTTATCTCTGCACACGAAACACCATGTCCCTCTCGCTACCCGCAGCCCCCAGCCTACCTTCCTCTCGGTCCTCCAGTTGCGGTACTTGGCCGGGATCTTCACGCTCAGGAACCTGTCCATGGTGATCAGGAAGACCGTGTACTGCGAGGTCAGGCAGACCGTCCAGTCGAGGCTGAGCCAGAGGTCACACAGCCACGGGCCGAGCACCCACTGGTCCTGCAGCAGGTACTGGGTGTACAGCGGCATGGAGAATGTGCCAATCAGAAGGTCCGAGACGGCCAGGGAGGCCAGGAAGTAGTTGGTAGGCTGCCGGATAGTTCGCTCAAGCCCGAAGGCGACCAGGACCATGATGTTTCCGAGGTTGGTCACGAAAGCAACGACGCCGGCGAGGATTCCGAAGATGACGAGCAGCCAGACTGGGTGGGGCAGCGTGTGTGGGGCGGGCGTGGTGATGAACGGCTGGGTGGAGCCAGCCGACTCGGTAGTACACAAGCTTGTGTTGTGGGCGGGGCTAAATATACACGTGACATTTCCAGACAGGCCCGAGCCGAGGCGCGGGTCGAGAGATGTGGTTCCATTCACACCTGACGGCCCTCCCCTTGCCCCTGCCGCTGCTGCTGCCGCCCCTGCCGCTCCCAACAGGGGCAATATCGATGACGTCACATTGTCCACCGCTGCAGTCACGAGTGAAGCCATGTCACGGGGCGAGATGGACAATGCCTATGTCCACTGTGGTCAGCAGGCCACCCCGAAGAAAGTCCTGCTCGTCCAGGCGGAACGATGTGGCTGTCAATATCAGAGTTTGAGCAAGACACGTTGTAGTGTCACCGATGATAATAAGGATATTGGCGATGATGAATATGATGATAATGATGACGATGATGACATCAGTTCGAATGCTCTTGTCTGGAAACTAAACAACCTATTAATATTTTGTCGCTCCTCCATTTTTGAATCTCAGTCTGTGGAAAAGTAAAAGAGACAAAACTTCCTCTTAAACAGTTGAAGAATTACAAGAAAATTTATTAACACTTGTAAATGATTTTTGAGAATTACAAATAAACTCCCCTCCCCCCCCC
>BLXT01005154.1:1191424-1201638 GCA_019648995.1 Plakobranchus ocellatus
TAACAGACCATGGGTCGCACAAATGGTGTGTGTGTGTGCGTGTGAGGCAGTCTTTTTACAAGGCCACTAGCCTGTTGGTTTTTTTTAGTTTGTTTTTTTTTTTTTTTGTTTCTACATGTAAAAACATTTAGAAATGGCCATGCTGAGAAAGGACTTTATGTGGGCAATAATTTGTGTAACTTCGCCTCTTGGTAATTTGTCCAGCACGCGATGAAAGAATTTCCTAAATATTTGCATTCTTACTTCCACAAGAGAGAGAGAGAGAGAGAGAGAGAGAGAGAGTTGGAGAAGTGCAAGTTTTGGAGGGGGAAGGGAAGACTCTGCGAGAGATAGAGGTACCGTGATGGGTGTATTTAGAAGTTGAAAGGGAGTGTAGGAGAGAGAGAGAGAGAGAGAGAGAGAGAGAGAGTGAGAGAGATGAGGAGAAAGAAACAGTATCATTCGGCTTTGGAATTTGTGTGAAGCAAAATCCTTTGAGAACCTGTGGGTTATATTCATTTAAGTTGTTTTTTGCCTGATAGTGGAAATTGCATCGGTGAATTTGGGAGCTGCGATGCAGATTCCACTTCGAGGAGCGTTTATTATCACACCATCGAGGCCGAAAAGAGAGAGAGAGAGAGAGAGAGAGAGAGAGAGAGAGAGAAAGAGAGAGAGAGAGAGAGTACGAGGTAGAGAGGAAGATAAAGAAAGAGATTGAGAGCTACAGGGTGAGAGGGTGAGATACGGAGGAGGGAAGAGATGCTAAGAAGAATATTGTAAAATATAGTCTGCAGAATGTACAAAAACACTGGCTAAGCAGACAGTAATAAAATTAAATGCACGGAAATCTGTAATCACAGACAGGAGAAAAAAAAAGTTCATAGCATAGCAGACCAACAGACATTGACAGATGTCGAAATAGTCTGATAAATAGAGAGGCAGACAAGTAGACAGATATACAGGCGGACAGTTAAATGCATCGACAGATAGACGAACATGTAGATAGAGATAAATAAATCGACATGTAAAGGGATGGGTGGACAGCCTTGTAAATAGATAAACGGTGACACATGGGCAACTAGAAATACAGCCAGTCAGATAAAAAGGTAGATAGATAGATAGATAGATAGATAGATAGATAGATAGATAGATAGATAGATAGATAGATAGATAGATAGAGAGAGAGATAGATAGATAGATAGGTGGATAGATAGATAGGTGGATAGATAGATAGATAGATAGATAGATAGATAGATAGATAGATAGATAGATAGATAGATAGATAGGTGGATAGACACACAGATAGATAGAGAGAGAGAGAGAGATAGACAGAAAGCCAGGCCAACAAACAGACATACACATACACAGAGGAGCGAAAACACAAGGAGAACGCCAATAACTCTAACAGAGAACAATTCAGTAATATGGACGCTTTGTCTAATTTGTATGCATTATTCATGGTCCTCAACCCTTTTGACATGCAATGTTCTCGTTCTAGCCTCCGAGTGTATATGGAGAGTTAAGGCTGCTCTCCGGGATGCATCGAAATGAGGTCTCCCCTAGTTTTTTTGACGCTTGATACATCCATAATAAGGGGCAGGAATAGACAGAGAATAGGGCGGCTGTTATTGATGGTTGCGGAGATGAACAGGGAAGGCTGTTTGTTGCAGTGAATGACGGGAGAATTATTGGCCGCTTCCGGTGTGGACGCAAAATGGCGTCATGGCCTTGATGAAGATCATTATAAGTTGGTATAGGATTATAAACAAAAGGAAAAAAAAAACATGTTTTAGCCCTTGTACAGTTTTGAGCTTTCATCAGATTAGGCTCGGCTTGGTTTCTTGTAAATCTCATATACATATATATATATATATATATATATATATATATATATATATATATATATATTCTTTGACAAAAAGTACATAAAAAGTACAGAATTCAAACTTTCAGACCCTATGACAGAGCCTATGATGGCGGGGCTCGAACCCGCGACAGAAGGATCTCTACAGATCTCAAGGCGGAGTTGGCTTTCCACTTTGCCTCGAGCTCTCCAATCATTTTGGGAAATCACGTAAGATTCACATTTTATCAGTACGGCTTTTGTTGTGTGTGTGTGTGTGTGTGGTTTTTTTTCTCGCTTCCGAAGAAAAGAGCGGGTCCTGTTATACTTCAGAGCACCAGAGATCGGACCGGTGCAACAGGTGGGCGATTCCAACTAGAGAACAAGCGCTGTTTCCATTACATGTATCGAGTTTGTCCAGTGTGTTCGGTCTCTGAGGATCGCATCTCGCCACGGCAGGCCTGTCTTTTTTGGTTTGGGGATAATAGTCCAAGTTTTATGTTTTCTCATGACGCTGTTACAGACCAGGCAGTCTGTGTTATGAAAAGCTGATTATGCAAATTGAGTACTAACCACTGGACAAGGGTAGAATTATCAAGGGGAGAGGGGCTGGTTTTTTTTTCCTCTCATAGCATTATGGACGAGTTTATAACTGCACTTTTAATACCCTGAATGCCCACAGTTTGACAGAGAATCCAGTACTCAGTGTTAGTTAGATCTGAGTGGAAGCAGATGGCGGCATAGAAGGAGGAAGGGGATGATCTTTTTTTGAGGCACGTTTGGGAGTGGAACGTGCCCCTTCCTTGCAAGGTAACGACGCAAGTTGCCTGTTCTGCTGAAAATGTGGACATAATTTTTATGTAGAGAGTACAAATCCATCTGATATGAGTTGCGGTATGGACTTGAAAACATTCAATTAATAATTATAACTAAATAGCCAAAATCAGCACCACGCATCCATTTTGTAACTAGATCTCTACTAAAGGGGCGCAATTAACAAAAAAGTTTTTTTTCACTGTCTTTCGAACACTCAAATTAGCATATGCTTGAAATGTCAACGATAGCACCAGGGAAACTTTATGTTATGGAGTCATTTCATTCTTCACAGCCTCAGGTTTTTTAGCCCTTGTCATTCGAACCCGCTACAGATGTCAGCTGACTTAGCCGCTTATTACTGCGTTACTGCGCTATTATTATTATATACTATACCACAGCCCCCATGTCTCACCTTCAACTATCCCAGAAGCCCACGGTCGCACTACTGTATCCTGTTTGTGCGGTGCTGTCCGACCACCAACCAACATATTGTCAAACCAATCAGACAGTATCCAGTTTACAGAGTCCAAAACTTGGACACATCATCTCTGCCTAAAGCACTATTCACTTTGGATTGGACACGAATTTTTGTGAGATTGGTTAGTTTTTATGCATACAGCTCGTTCCAAAAAAAATGATCCCAGCTTTCAAGCCCTCATTAGATTGGGACGTCGATGGAATGGTCGGGGCAGATCTCAGGGCAGTTTCGCTCCCCACTGTACCACCAACGCTCCCCTTTTCGCGAGAACAGCAAACATTTTGCTGTAGCTTTTGCCAAGTCAGCAAAAGAAACTTCTGAATTAGGCATAGAAATTATTGTTCTATTTTAAAAAGTAACAATCTCCTCCGAAATCCCTATGCTATTTTTTCTTCTCTTTTCTAAATATCAAAAAGCTAACCATTTTTTTTTCTGCTTCTCTAAACATGTAAACATTTGCTCGTCTTTTCCAGTATAGCTTGCCTGCCACTTGTGTATCCGATCACTGCTGATATTACCGAACACCCCCCCCCCCCCCCCNNAAAAAAAAAGAAAAAAAAAGTGCAGTTCATTCGCAGCTACGCTTATTCTCTTTTGCCACTTTCTCTCTCCTTCCCTCTTTCTTCTCTGTTAGACTCTGATTATCATCCAAACATAGAGAACAAAAACAAAAAAAAAGAGCAACCTTGTATAAGATGGAGATAATATCACATCTAGCCGTCTTTTTTATTTCCCTTTTTTACTTTACACAGTAACTTCTTTCTATATCATTTTCTGCAAATATCACCCTCTCAGGAACAATGGCATCCGCCCTTCTCTCCCCTGCCCTGACCCTGTAACCCCCGCGTGACGTCAGCGATAGTGTTGTCCCGGATGCGCGTAAATTGATTGGTCCATTGAACCCGTAGTCGTCTGCTGATTGAATGCTTAGATTACTAAAAAAAAATCCTGGTTTAGATTTCTCCCTATATTTCTCCCTACCATCTCGTCCTTTTTGTTTAAAGTTTGCCTTTCTCTTTTGGCATTTTTTTTTCTTTTCTCATACTGTTATCGAGATTGGGTCATGTGGACAGTCGGTGAAAGCTGAAAGCTATGTTACAATGGTAAGCTATAATGTATCAATGTTACAAGGTTATGATCTTACAGTATAAGGTATTAACTTTAGAATATTGTGAACCCCCAATTCAGATGGGTTTTTTCCTTCTTTTTTATCTTTTGCCAGACTTCGCTAAAATAAAGCAAGCAAAATTTTGATATGTGTAGCTTCCCTAAAGGATTTACGCAACGCATCTGTGTGTCAGCCAGTTAGTTTGTCCGTCTTAGAACTGTTCAATGTTTTGATGTTTTTAAGATATCGCATATCTACCTATCTGGCCATCTACCTATCACTGAATAAAGCGACTATCTCTATCAATGTGAACCATCACTCCAGGAAAGTGTTTATGTATGTATATATATATATATATATATATATATATATATATATATATATATATTTATATATATATATATTATTTATATAGGAGTCTTATCCTAGTCTCAGGCCAGTGCCTAGTTCGTATCCAAAGAGCTAATATGAGTCCAATTTGACGTCGACTTATGCCTTTCTACAGAGAAAAAGCAGTTGCTCATTTATTGCCTCTCCCAAAAGCGGAAACCATTTTTTTTTTCTTATTGCTTTTTTAATTTTAAAGCGCGACATCAATCCTTGCATCAATGATTCGCAGAAGGCAGGAACATTATTAAAAAAAAAAAACCAAAATTGTAACGTTAAAAAAATCATTTTAACATTATATGCAAATGCCCATTTCGGATATCGGGTGCGAAAAAAATTTTCATTTAAACTATATCTGGAGTCTAGATTCTAGATTGTTGAATTGTCGAATTCACCATTTTCTCCATTTATCTTTATTTCGTTGTATATAGCCTCTAGTTGTCCTCGGGGGGAGGGGAGGGGGGGGACTCTTGTGTAGGCCTGATACTTGTAGAATGTATCATTACCACTTTTTTTCATTGTCTTTATTCTCTAACCAGTTTGGATGTAAAGCCTGGAATCTATCATTCAATTTCTACAAATATATATATGTATATATATGTATGTATATATATAAATAAAATCACATATATATGTATGTGTGTGTGTGTGTTTGTGTGTACATTATACGTAATAACTATGAATTTATGAGTATTTGTATAAGTACCATCCTGTCTTTCTTGCCTCTTTTCTTTCACAATGTTTCTCTCTCTCTGTCTCTCTCTCTCTCTCTCTCTCTCTCTCTCTCTCTCTCTCTCTCCCTCTCTCTCTTTTGTCTGAATTTCTTCTAATCTTTCTTTTATCTCTGCCTTTTGGGCTCTGTCTTTTAAACCTTTGCTGTATCAAAAAAGAAACTACATCCAAACAACTTTTTCGCTGAAACAATCATTTCCAATGCAAATAAAATTATATTCATTTCGTCATCTCGTTAATATTTCCTTTTTTTTTTTCACCAGATCTTCTAATAAACATCGAGTTTCTCTCATCGACTAGTCAACGAAAAAAAAAGGAAGATTCGAGGAAAAAGAAGATCTGAAAAATTAGGGTCTGAAATATTTACATTCGATGCGAGACGCCCAAGATTCGGCGCCAGATGTAAATATCTGAGACGTGTTTCGTCAAAGGTTCGCACGATTTGATGTTCGAACACTCATTATTTAATGCCTGGACACGGTTTTTTTGTAAAATTCGTGATATCCGAATCTTTTAAGCGAATTAAAAGTTTGAATTTGTAGCTCCCAGCTGAAAACGAGTCCAGGCTGTAAAAATTGGTTATCTTATCTCAGGTAATAGAGGACGATTATTGTTTTCCACGCTTTGCAGCCGAGCAAGCCATATTTTTAACCTCAAATCTTTTTTTTTCTTTAGTTGAACTGGTCTTAGACCTATTTCTTTGGAATTCAATTGGAATTGTAATTGTGCTTACTTTTCTAGACCATTGCAGAATCTTGACATCTGAGTCGAGGTCGAATTTTAAGGGTTCGAGTTTGGTTTCAGTTTCACGAATACTTCTATTCGTAAAATTTGTAATGCATTTGAAAAATGAACCCTGCCCTGACCGATTAATTTATGATCAAGCCACTTTTCCCATCGAGGTAATTTTACATGATCATGTCATGAACGGATTAAGGTCAGCGGTATTTATTTAGGATTGATCTGTTCTGGATCATCGTGATGAGTGACATTGACCGACTGCTTAGATCTTTAGATTGTAAGAATAAACACAAGGATAGTTTCCTGGAGAGAGCTTTGTAAAGTCAAACCCTATTACGATCTTCAAAGTATATCGGAATAAAAATTAGTATCGATATAATCTAACACGGTTGTCAAAGTATATTAGGAAGCAAATTGTTATCGATATTTAATTTGTCGTTCTGAAACCCTCTGTCTGAATTATATTACATTTTTCACTGCCAACTTTTCTTCCCCACACACACATACATACACTACACAATTCTTCATTTTTTTTTTGTCATAAGCAGCAAGACTTCACAAGACTACAACATAAGGTCTTTTTATGAGATTCCATTCCCGTTACCAATAATTTTCGCCAAAGGGGTTTGAACCACGAGCCTCTAGATTTCAAACACCACTAGTCACTCATGGGACCATCATACCTATTCGTCAAAATTGAAAAGGTAAATGAATGCACCTGTGCTTCCAGTTTAAGTGAACCTAAAGTGATGCAAAATTTGAATCTCGCTAGCTTTCTTCACGACGCAGGATATATTCCAATATTAGGTACTGTTTTTTTCCAAAGTTTCAAGGTATTCATCATTGCGAATTGGGAGAGCGGAGTAAGTACCAATGTTGATATTTTACTATCACAACTTATTCTGCAGCTACGCATCTCCTCCTTTTTAATTGGGAAATCCCAGTTTCAGATATGAGAAGTAATTTTTCTAGACTCAGTTACATGTAGCAGTCTACATCTTGTAAACCATTATAATTTTCGACACTCAAAATTGATTGTTCCTTTTAACAAAAAAAAAAAGTAATTTTTATCAAATGAAAAAAAGTATTCCGAGCCGATAGTTAAAATAGCTAAAATCATATGAAGATAATTTTGGGCATTGGATGGCAATCCACAAAAGTCGCTACATGCTTTAAATTAAAAGGGTTATTTTGTGGTGTAATTAGCAACAACTTCTATTTTGGTATAACAGGTAACTTTGAGGAAGTCAGTGATGAAGCTCGGTTCATCGGAAGTCTTTGGCTACTGTCAGGAGGGTGGTAGAAAGAGAACATACCATTAGAAGCTTTGTAATTGCATGCGAGCAGGGAGGTTAGTGGCAGACGTTGATCAGTCATGAACTCTCTTGAGCTGGGAATGTAAAAAGGCAAAAGACAGGGTTTTTTTTAGGGTTTTTTTTAAGGTTTTTTTTTTTTTAGTATTTTTTTTTTGTTATGACAGGTCAAAAACTTTCTGTTACATTGTAGGGAAGGTGATACATTCACCACTGTATATATTCAGAGAATAAATTGACGTATTATAGTACGGCTTTTAATGAGACCCCATCTCCTATGCTAGTTTACTGGAGGTGAATCCAAAACAAATATTTCATCTATAAACTTAGAGCAAAATCTAAGTCAATCGTCAATTCCAATCCCCCCCCCCCCCCCCCCCCCCCCCCCCCCCTTTTTTTGGGGGGGGNNNNGGGGATTTGTTTCAAATTTCATTTTCAGTGTTTGTTTTGGCTAGGATACAAACCATTGACCTCACAGTACAGAAACTCTGAACACAATCGATAAATTTATCGGAAGGTGATAGCGAGCTTAGCACTCGTCATGGCCAGACTTCTAGTCTTTCTTCAAACATTTTGAATCACAGGATGACCTTATCTCATATTGATACTAGATATACTATCGAATGTTGTTGATCACCACACAAAGTTATCGATAATGTCCTGCTGGGCGAGAGCACGAGGTCAACATTGTAAAACTGTGCGAGCGAAACAAAAGAAAGATAGTGATGTTTTTTTTCAACAGATTAGAGATTATTTCTATCGGCTTCGAAAGACCAAATCTATTAATATATCGATAAAAATGATAAAATCAGAAAACAGAGGCGATAACGAAAGTGGAAGCTTATTTGAAGGTTATTTACATTCACTGTGACACAGCGTAAACTTAAATTGTCTTTGCTTGCATTTTTATAACAGATTATTGGCACACTTTTGACATAATTATTATGGAATAAAACGAAGTTATAACAAGCACAGAACGATCTCAATCTACACTCTGTTCTGTCTTTTTTGTTTTTTTTTTTGTACTGCGGCTTTTGATTTGTGTGCATATAACCTATTCAGACAAATGGGACGAATCCTGCCTGACGTCTGCGAGTTTGAGCCCAGGTATCGAAGTCGTGGCTTCAAAACCTGAGATCAATTTTTTTGGATGGTCACAAAAAACCAAACATACTGAGGGTTTTTTTTTTTTTACATCTTATTTGTAAAACCATCCCAATCTTTTCATCAAGCGCCGACGTTTTCTTTGGTCTAGTACTCAGCGCAAATTAGAGGCGACATTTTTGTCGGGACAAAGTCAAGCTTAAGAAGATGAAAAAAATCTAGTGGTGGAATGGATAAAGCGAAGTAGGTTCCAGAAACCCCGTGGACACACAATAACATTATTTTTCAAACATCGAATGTGCTAAAATTAAGTTGATTCGTCATTCTTAACTCGTTACAGATGGTCACCTACCGCCTACCCAGCCCAGGTCTTTTCCTGTTACCCATACACTCATTCATTTGAACAACTGTTTTATCTGACTCTCGCCTGGCTTTTCTCAGACCAAGAGGGAGAGATCCAAGCTGTGTGACATGGTATAATCAGATGAACTAGAACCTCCATCACTGTGTATATCGCTTCCCCAATCAATGAAAAAAATACAAGCGGTTTCACAAAGGAAAATTTACCGATAGCTTGGACAAACAAAATCTACTTTTTTTAAGGATAGGTAAGCAAATGTAAAAGCCCGTCTGGGTGGAATTCTGATCAAATTCAACCGATTTTCTGTACAAAGGAGCTAAATCTACTTAAATAATCCTATTATAAGGTTTTAAATGCTTTAGAAGGTTTGATACGTTTTTAAAATCTAATTTCTGAGGATAAATACGCTCTGCTGCGTGAAATTGTTTGTACCACCCTAGATATCTAGCTTATCTGCCTTTTCTAAATGTTTTGCTATAGGGGTTATAAATAGAATCGGGTTTTCCGCTTTAGCTCGATCATTTCCAATTCAGGTCTCGGTTATTTTACTTCTTCTGTATATTTCAGAAAATTCCTAAAATCATCCGACCGAAGACTCAAGGATTGGCTATGAGATCTACTGGGTTATTTCCTTTGTCGTGGGTTCAAGCCTTCTAACGGACCCTGAAGTCAGAGATCATACAGAAATGGAAGAGCTACACATTATACAAAAATCCAAACATCTCTGATGCTTCTGCAGTATTTTCTTTTCCTGCAAAATAGTTTTTTTTTTCCTGGCCTTGAAAAGAGAAGCAGCAACAACAACATCCACAAGAACAACAATAATAACATGAACAACAACAACAACAACAGCAATAGCAACAACAAGAACAACCACAGCCCAAACACTTAACCTCAGCAAAGAAGATGAGGCCAAGTGCTGTTTGGTTCTGTAAACACTGAGCATTATTAGCTTGAGAGTAACAGTCGTCTCAAGGCAGCCATTAAAGATTACCAGAAAGTGTCATATGATTTCATGTCTAACTGTGAGGATCTGGGAAAAGATAGAGCCAAGGACTGGAATCGCCTTAGTGACCACTCTAAACGTTCCAATCATTTTTTAATTCTCTCAGTCAGGGTGGAGAGCGAGAGAGACAAAGACAGACAGACAGACAGATGCACACACAACGTGGAAAGGGGGAGAGGGGCGCGGAGGAGGGGCAGATAAAGTGAGAGTGTTATAGAGAGAGAGTGAGAGAGAGAGAATCAATGATAGAGATAAAGATAGGAAAAAGACAGGGAGACAGAGAGAGATAAAGATAGAGGGAGAAGACAGAAACAAGAGATAGAGAGAAATAAAGATAGAGAGACGA
>BLXT01005154.1:1364773-1375973 GCA_019648995.1 Plakobranchus ocellatus
ACCTGGTGCTTTTTTCCCCTGAAGCTCGGCATTTTGAGTGATATGAAATCATGGATGGCACTGGGATTTGCTCGTCTAGTACAGGCAAAGGTTGAGTGTAATACCATTTCAACTTCCTCAATCAAAATGATCACCAACCAAGTCGAGTGTATGGCACAGCCTGTACAGGGAATCGAACCCTGTAAGATTAAGGTGCCATGCTCTGCTTACAAGTGCTCCGCGGCATTTGAGCAAAAAAGCTTTAGGTGGTCATGCAAAAATAAACAGTGTACGCATCTAAGTAATGCCTTTACTCATATCAGAACAGTCTGATGCTATTATCAGAATTACCAGGATAAATTAACAATGAGTGTCATTATCATATCCAGTTGGTGTAACACTTTGAGTCAAGCAACATATTATTGTTCTAACTTTTGTACATTATATATCGGCTTATGACAAAATTGTAGGCCCAAATGTTTTGGCATCTTCATTCACCTGTTTTCTTTTCCCTAATCATTCATGTCATCTGTTTTCATCTTCAATTTTTTATTTGTTTTTTCATCTGAAGGCTGTGTTTTGTTGGGTTTTTTTCCTTGCTATTTGGAGAGTGAGTGATTTTTTTTTACCTAGGATGATGTGCGGGTTGAAAACAATCTTTGTTTGTGTCCTGATATCATGGCAAATGAGATGGATGTTGTTTTCAATAGATTCTGTTTAACATATCTGAAACACATTTTTTTTTTTCCATTAAGATTTGTTTTAAAAAATGTATAAATATTTGAATCTTCGCATAAAATTGATCCATGTATATCTTTTTTTATGTCATATGTGACTCACTGAGCTGGTGAAAAAATAATTATTTATTCATATCAACCCTTGATGTAATCTGGTTATTCATTCTCAGAACTTTAAAATGGTGAAGACTGGATGAAAATTAATATATAATATTTTTTCAGATATTTTTTTCAAAAAAAAATTTCAAAACATTGTGAAGATGAAAAAGAAATGTTCTTATTGCCTGTTTTTTTCAAAAAGTTATTTGTAACATCAAAGTCATTAGGACAGAACCAGTTTCAAAACGTAGGTTGTGTAGTATCACCATAAAGCAAGACATTTTGCAGACAGCCTTGGCCATGGAAAATTGTTGGGAAATTTTTTTGTTGTTTTATTTCTATTCTAAAGAGTCTGCAGTGAGATCAAACATTGGCAGGTTTTCCTGAAATAATGCAAGAGAATTTTGATGTTTGAATATGGAGGATTGTGGCAAATGTATTTGTGTCTATTACACCTGTCACAAAGTGTCTGGTCTTGCATTAACTCAGCATGATGTTATTTTAGAAATGATTAGCATTTTTTCTCAAAATTTCCCTTGGCCGAGCTATCATTTGCTAGATTCAGATACTTACTTTAGACCACGTTTGGGTTCTTCAAATCTTCCTGTTTTCTATCAAGCCATAAGTTTGTGTCTTTTAGGTGCTTTTATTCAATGTCAAGTTTAAGTGCCAGTCCTGCAAAATGAGTTCAGTTGGGGATCTTCATGATCACCATTCAAATCAAAATTGTGAGGAAAAAAACCCCAAAAAATTTCCATAGTTTTACATATGCAAAGTCTATGGCATAGTATTAGAATGTTCCCAAGATAGAGAGATGAGTCATTCTTACCTCTCTAGATCAAGGAAATTTTTGATGAAGTCATTGTGTTGATCTTCAACACAGCTCATTTTGTGCGACTGCCACATATTTCATGTAAAAAAATCCTCTACAGACATTTTGATGAATGCTTTAATTATTCGGGCATTCAATGTTTCATTGTTTCTTTGTATCATTATGTATGCCATTCTGAGTCTTCTTGTGATCAAAGTTTGGATATTGTTGTATACAATTGTTTAACCATGAATAATCCACATTCAGTGCTTGAAGACAATCATTGTACAGCTGCATGGCTCCATGCGATCTGTTTTTTTTTATAAGGGATAATTGTTTCATTTAGAGTGAAAGCTGATATGTGTGATCAGAGAAGGTGATGGGTGAAAACACTCATCAATAGAATGTCTTGCAAAAAGTCTTATTGAGCCAGATGTGGCACTTTTTTGTTAGGAATATGCATTAAAAGTTATTTGGGTTTTTTTTCTTCTATGGAACTTTTTTCAAAAGTGAAAAGTCTCCTATCCAGGCTTGGAATCAAAATAAGCCTATAAAAACTTTTCACCGCTGTAAAGCATAGGGTGAAAAAAGCCCCAGGCTGATTTTTAAACATCTGAAAATGCTCAAAGTGTGAATTCTGACTCATTCACATTGGTTGTCAGACATATGAGAATCTGAAACAAGGGGCGTTGTCAGGCAAAACAGTGTGTCTCGAGGTCAGTCGAAATGATTGGGAAATTATTTTTAAGGTAAAAGTGCATTTAATTTTTTTTTTTCCTTCTGTACCTGACTATATATATTTTTCATACCAAGAGAAACTGCAACGCTGAGAATGTTTGGATGGGAATTGAGATAAAGATGCTTGCACTTTTTATTTTTAATTTAAGGTTGATATGGGCATTGGTGGCTAAGTGAATAGAAAATCTGCTTTGAGAACTGCAGGATCCCCTTCGGTTGTGAGTTTGATTTTTATTGGATATGCTTGTTGAGGCCGCTTCACAAGTTGTGTGAGATTTATACTTGGGTGCATCAAGTACAAACCTCACAGCTTGTGAAACAGCCTTAAATGCATTTGCAATATTAACACTTACCCTTAACAAGCATATACAATAGAAATCAGCTAATTTAGTTTTTATCATACAGAGGCACTCAGTCTTGACAACAGTCCAAATTTTTCTCGAGCTGTGTTTCGCACATTTTCAACTATAGATATAGCTGGGGAAAAAAGAAAAAACTTTTCCTGCAAACTTTGCAATGGCAGTGTTTGTTTCAAAGAGGCAGATTGTATTTTCTCAAAAAATTGTTCACAAGGGACCTATGGGCCTATTGAAGCTTCCCCTTCAAGGAGATTTTTGCTTTCCAAAAAACAATAAATTATCAAGTCTGGCTGTAACAGTGTGAGAAAAGTGGATCACATGCTTGGTCAAAGCTTTGAGGAACCAACAGTAAGGTTCTGATTCTTGGTATACATCATTGTGAGGTTGTTTGCCATTGCTTTCCTCATCACCTTAACTTTTGCCGGGGTCTCTGATACCTGGCTACCAATTTAGTCCACGGGGAACAATGAAAAGTTGTCATGGTTGGTCTGGGATTTGAAGCTTGGACCTCTCACTTAGTAATCAACTGCTTTATTCAATGAGACACCACTTTTCATTTGAAGAACTGTATAACTTATACAACATGTGAAATTTGCCTGACTAGCTGTGCTACCACTAGTAAAAGCGTAATCATTTTAGTCAAATATAAACAACTTTTTTCTAAATGATTTAATAGGCATTACTTTTTTTTTAGTATTTACAGGACTGTGCAAGAATTTGTGCAATTAAATCAATACTTTACTTTTTTAGTGTTCTTATCAAATATGTGATGTGATAATAGGGTTAATTTTTCTCCACTTTCCCTACTAAAATACCTCTAGTGAGTCAGGAGGAGTAACATTAGTGGTCCACTCATAAGGCCAGTCGGTCTGAATTTGTGCAGGGGTGGATTGGGTCCTAACTCACATGTGCCCTTCGATCAAGTCCTTCACAGGACCGCCTTCGGTCCCTATTACTTGTGACATCGGTTGTCTCTTGAGAGTTCCTAGAGTTGCTTAGGGAGCATTGGTGGCACAGTGGCTAGCGAGTCCGCCCTGAGATCTGCAGGGATTCTTCTGTCGCGGGATCAAGCCCTGCCACTGGCGCCCTGGCCTGACAGAGGGCCTGAAAGCCTGAGATCACCTTGTTGTGGACTGGCTATATACAAAAACCAACCAAACTAGTGTTGCTTCGCTTGAAATGTTGTGTAGCAGGTCTAGAAAAGCTCTTGAGGTGAAGTTCAGCTGGATGGAAATGAACTGGAAATCCTAAGTTACAAAAACAAAACAAAAAAAATATGTTCTTTCATAACAATTGATTTTCATTGGTATGTGTGTGTGAAATTGATATTTATGTGTATATGCATACCGTACCACTGCAGATTATGCACCAAAATCAAAGATGTTATATTCGTATGATATGTTTTCTTGTTATGCTTTATGTCCCATTAATTAAAACACCCTCTGGACATTGAAGATCTAATTATTATACATTATCTGGAAGTCACAATGTAGAAAGTGCGACAAGCTATCAAATGATACAAGTCCTCCCTCTCCTTATCCCTATTTTACCTCTCCCTGAATATTATGAGATGATTTTTGGATTGTGGCAAGTGTGTGCGTATATATGTGTGAATCTGCGTATGTGTCTTGAGACCACTCCAAATTTTGAAATAAAGCAAGTCAAATGCCACAAAATTAATTGGGTTTTTTTCTGTGTACATTCTTTGAATGACTCTGGCTCAAAATGTGTCCAGTTCACAGTAGTTAAACGCACAGAAAGTAGAAGTAGAATATATCACTATCAATGATTGAATTTATATGTTGAATAATATGCAGTTTATGACTTATTATATAAATATTTGGGGAAGGTCTCGTTTTATGGCTATCCTACACATACCTGAAATCCTTTCACTCTTTGTGAAGATTAGATTGAAAGCAAATCGTCTGCTATGCCAAGAATTTGGTAGAAGAGAGTAGTGTGTAGAGAATTTAGAGAGAACCAGAAAATTTTATATGCATCTATTAAAAGCTTGAGAGACAGTTTCTGTGCTATACGCCTATAGGCCGTCACAGTTGTTTTCTTTTGTGCATGCATCATTAAATTATTCAGTATGTTACAGGCTATTTTTGTGTTTGTGTGCGTGGGTTTTTTTTTTTTTTCAATTACGTTTTTTAAAACTTGCCACATTCTAAATGTGAAGTTATTCGTTTTTTTATTATATGGCGTTGGTGGCAGAATGGGTTGTGAATCTACCTTTAAATGTTCAAAAACCTTTTTTGATGTAGGTTTGATTTCGCCTGCCACCGAAAAGATCCTAAAAGCATGAGATGACTGTGTAGTGGATGGGCTATAAACTGTGTGCGTACATTCATTAACAAATTGATATCAAATATGTTTTATGTCATTTCTACCTTATTTGTAAAAAAAATTTTTTTTTTAATATAAACTGTGTTAGAGAGAATTCCTCCAAGTATGCGAGTGAAAGAGGAGTGAAAACAGAGAGTACAAGGAAAATAATTACAGATGTATGTGCAGGTGTACAGGAATAACTTTTCTGTTTTGTGTGTGTTTCACCCTGTATGACTTTGAATCTTTCAGTGTGCAACTCAGCAGTCAGTAAAATTGCACTTTAGTCTTTTCTATGCTTGATGTACAATGTCAGTATGTTTTGATTTGTTGGGTTTTTTTTTTAAGAAAGAATATCAACATGAAATAAACTTTACCCTCACACTTCCATGTGTCTTGCATTGTTTCCTTTTTCTTTTACAATATTCAGAATGTGTTTTTGTCTTTGTTGAGTCGTCAGTTTTGCATTCCCTTCACTAACATAGGGTTTAATGCAATATTTCTCAGATAAAAACGTCTGAGCCTCTCCACGTTTGCTCCTGAATCTACTGTTTTTGTTGCTGTTGCTGATGTGCTGTAGCTGCTGATGTACAACAACTACCATAACCATTGCATCTGCTACTACTACCACTACAACGACTACTGCTACTGCTACTACTACTCCTACTACTACCACTACTTCAACTACTACTATTACTATTTCCCACACCCCCACCATCACTATTATTAATAAAATATCTACTGCTACTAAAATTGCTGCTGCTATTACCACTGCTGCTATGCAACTATTACTACTACAACTGCTGCTGATGCTACCAAAACTATTACTACTTCTATTTCTTCTGCCTCCGTCTTATGATTTTGATTAATGATCTTTCAAGTTTAGCTTCTTTCAGTACTGATTCATTGAACGCGTATCCACCCATGATATACCTATGATTCTTCTGATAAGTTGCATCTCTACTGCTTCCAGTTTTCTCTCCATTTCTTAGTTAATTGTATAATTTTCCCTTCCATAAATATTACCAACCATACATATGTTTTCATTAACCTTATTTTGGTGTTCATACTAAGTTTTCTATTTGCCAGTACTGATTTAATTTTTGGAGTGTATATTTGTCATAGCTATTCTTTTCCTTACTTCACTTGCACATCTACGATCAGATGTTATCAGGTGGCCAAAATATTTGAATGTTATAACTTGTTTTTTTTTTGTGCATGATTACATTTGGGATTTGGTTATCTCCTCCGACCAAAGGAGAATCTTTTATTTTTATTTATTTATTATTTTTTTTTTTTTGTTTGTTTCACTTATGTTGGTATCATAAATGATTTTTAATATTTATCACATGCCTCCAACTCTTTTTTTAATTTCAAATGAAATTTTGGGTATTTTTTATATTATCCCAAACATGATATAGTTGTCGTTGGTTAGTTTGCCTTAATGGATATCATGTTTTCAAATAAATGTACCAATATTGGAAAGAGACTGACGCTTTTTATAATAAAAAAAAAAGGCAATTTAAGTGAAAAATATGAGCCTTTCTAGAAATTTAAGCAAAAGGGCTACAGAAAGAAAACAAATCTGGATCAATTAATCTATTAAGAGTTTGAAAGCAAAGGCAAAGAAGTCGAAGCATGTCCACCCCGTTCAGAAGAGGGTTTTAGAACATTCGAAGTGTTTTAATCGTACTTAAGGATGGTCATCTTACAAGGCCAGACGTACTTAAGTACGGATAAGTTCATGGCCAGCCGTACTTATTTATTCAAACTTCCTTTTGGACAAGTATGATTAGCCTTGCATCCTAGACGTCCTTAAGTACGACTAGCCCCTGCCTTACACATATTTCCAAATCGTCCTTTTCCCGGAAGTACAAAAAGACACAGTAAGCAAGCATAAGCAATGGCGACTTGTCACCTCAGTTGAGACATCAAATTTAATATTTTGTGGATGTACATTCTTTCAAACTGGATTAGATATCTTATTCAAATTATATCTATATCTAGATTTTCATTGTCTAGATTTAGATTAGTAAATCTGTAATCGTCTGAGCAGTAAGTTGCTTTGTCAGTTGTGACTTGGAAAAATTTAATCTAGATCTAGATTCTAGATCTAATCTAAAAGCACACACTTTCTGATTCTTTTAAACTGATGTAGAATCTAGATTAGATCTAGATCTTTAAAATATTGCATTCTAATTAGATTATATTTGGATCGAGATTTTCACTTTCTAGATGTAGATTGGTAATTAATCTTTTAAGCTGTAGACCAGATTACTACATCTAGATCTACATCCAGATCATCAACAAATCAACTCGGACCTCACATTTGACTTTTGTGAAGTTAGATTGTTTTTTTCAATTTTTGTTTGTTTGTTTGTTTAATTTTGTGTCTCATGTGTCATTCTGTTGTAAAGTGGAAAAATTTGGTAGCTCTTATAATTTGACTTGAGCAGCACAGGTTCAAGGATGGTATCCACCAACCAATAGAATGTTGAAGCAATGCTTTGTTTTGATGCTGCTCACCCACCTCTAAGACATACATTCACACAAGTTCTATGCTGTATAAAATGGCCTGTGAATTTATTTTCTGGTTAGTTAAAGGTACAGACGGGTGGGAAGGTCAAAATCCTTTTTGCTGTTGACGATTTAAAAATTTTACTGCAATTATCAACCATTACAAATAATTTTGTCCAAAAGGAACAATATTTTATTTTAATTTTTGGGAAAAAATTATCACCTCAGATGAGCACCTTGGCTTCATGGTGGCTGACTCGTAGTTGATAAGGCCTGTTTCAGCAATTAATTTGGGTGTAAAACACAAGTGATCTTTAAAAAAAATGTGTCTACTTTTCAGGTTATTAAATGGATACGGTAATATGACACACATTGGTTAGCAGTCAAGCTTTCATAATTTTACTTTTCTTGTGTGCACATTCAGAAGTCTTGCCAAAAGTGTTTTGGCCAAGATTTGAAGAAAAAAAATTTGACAACATTCAAACCTAATTAGTACCCAGTAATAACAACACACAAAGGGGAAAGTGACCTAGTTAAGAAAGGGAAATTGAATGTTAAGTAATCATGGCTTGGTAATTTACTTTTTTTTTTTAAACATACATGTCTTCTTGTAAATTAATTAACCTTTTTTTTTTTAATCTGGACCCTCTGATAATGAAAAAAATACATAAATCTAAAATTGTTTTTAAAAACAAGCAAAAAAACTAGCCTTGTCACCATCTTTTTTAGCCGGAAGCAGATTATTTTTAAGAATGTTTACCCACTACCTAAATTTTAGACAATAATCATTCAATGGGTTCAATAGCTTTGATAGCTCTTGTTGTTGTGCACTGAGTCTTTCATAGTATTTTTGTAGAGCTTTCATACAATTACGACACAAAGTTTTCAAATGATGGAAAAGCTCTCTCAACAGATTTCGTTAAATCCACATATTGTAATGCACAGGGCCTCATTCTCTTACGTGTCACACTTTACAAATGAAAAATATTAGAGTTCATATGTATATCACATCTTCCTTGAACACAGAGATGTCAAGCATGAAGCGAGACTCGCTCTCCAGCCCTACCAGTAGCCAGTCTGGCTTCTCCTTCTCCCGCACCAGCAGTACAGGATCAATTCCCAACACTGCCGGCTGCACAAGCTCAGCTTCATCAGCTCACAACTCAGGTATGTTTTAGCTTTTTAACTCAACGAAGATGTGCTGATCATATATATATATGTCTGCCAAAACCCATTACGTCCAGTGTACCAATAGGTTTTATAACTTCATTGGTTTAAAGCTTAGTCTAGAGAAATAAGATACAGATTAGTTAGCTTCATCCTAGCATATCATGTTGAATAAAATGTTGAGTGTACCCTGACCCAACAAATGAAAAGAAACAGTCTAGTTTTGAAAACAATCTCATGTCACTCTAAAATCTACGTGTTTAAAAAAAAAATCGACAAAATCCTGTTGGTAAGTGGGATTTTTGTATAGGCTTTCAATACCTGAAAGGTCAAGCCTTTCCTATCTTAATAAACAGTGGTATTTGTATTAGATCCACTACTGACTTTTTTTTTTTCAATGTCTTATTAAATTAGTTTCTTTTTTTTTTTTTTTCGAAACCTTTTTTTTTGGGGGGGGGGGTTAGGGTATAGAGGATAACAACAGCGAAAACAAACAAAAACAAAAAAGCGATAGAATGTTGAGTGATATCATCAGTTATTTTTTTTTCACGTCAATAAATGGGGAAATCAGGATTGTCAGCTGATTTAATCCGCTCTTGACACTTCTTGGGTTGATACCTTGTCAGAAAAAAATGTTCCTTACCCACATCTTCCTCGTTTGTCATACAAGCAACGATAAAAAGAAAAAATTTAGAATTCAATAGTAAATAACAGATGTTGATAAGAGGATGTCTATGGGGAATTGAAAATAACATTGGCTTATCCATACATCTATTTATTTTTTACAGTAAAGCATAACTAGCTCAAAATGAACTGCGGGGTATAAGATCAACTTTTAAAAAAGTCAACTTTGCATACATGTTCAACTTAGATCTTTCTACTGTCTTCTCCGTTTTTTTTTTTTTTTATTTGTCATGATGACGTTTTCAGTTAATTCTATTTCTGTCCATGTGTAGATGATGAAGACAGTGAGTCGAGCAAGATTCCGTCCTACAAGGACAGGCGTCGTGAGGCTCACACTGTTGCTGAGCAAAAGAGGAGAGATGCTATAAAGGTAAGCACTGGTTTTTGCTGACCGAACATTAATAATTGGCAGTACAGACATATTTTTTTTGTTATTATTTCGTCCAGTATAAAAATATAACTTAGATGAACACAGTGACATTGTTCGAGTGCTTGGCTGATTTGTGAAAGGTGTCAGGTTTGAATCCCAGAGGCTCGTGAGTTTTATTTGATTCTATGTGTCATCCCAGCAATGACTATAACAGGTGGCTTGGTCTCATAAGACTCAACAAAAGTTAAGGCATCAACAGAAGCAACGGCAAACTACCTCACAATATTCACATGCTAAGAAAAAATCATGGGACTTAGCCTGGTTTTCTCCTTGCTCATTCTGAGTGTGCAACCTATTTTACTTTTATTATGAAAATAAGATAAATAGCAAGGGAGAAATAGGTAAGGGTTTTATGCTTTGCTGTTTCTGACTTTGGTTGCAAATGTTTGATGTGCAGTAAACTCCTTGTATCAAGATGAGAATCATCAACTGCCTGAAATTGTATTACTTAGCCTTTGCTCCCTTAGGCTTCCTTCCTTGATTGTTCCAAGTCTGATAATTTTTTAAGACTTGGTTGATCGCAATCAAGATGTACCTGCAAAAGAGAGAGTGAAAAATTGGAATTGTCCCTTAATGTCAGAGAGGCTGAACTTACAAAAATCTCCAAGAAAAAAAATGTCCTAGAATTACCACAATGTATATAAATATCCTACTAAAATCAGATGGAAAATGAAGAACTGATATGGCCTCAGCATTGGTTTTTGCCTTAACATTGTACAACTGAAAGAATAGAAGACAAGAGAGGAAAGAAAATATCCAACCTGCTGAAGGAGTTACTTCACAGCTGTAAACAGACAAAGTGATAGACATTATTTGAGCCATGCAAAAATTGGGACATTTTTAGAGAAAAAGGATTGCCATTGCTGCAAAGCAAAGATACATGATTGAATGATTGTTATAAACCATCTTCTTTTGTGCTACCAGTGCACATTTTTGAGTTATTGGTTTCATTAAAAATTTTTTTTTTTTTTAATAAATTGACACACACCAATGGTAATATTTATGAGTTTAGTCAAATTTTCTCTTCTGGTTTCCAGAAAGGATACGATGAGCTGCAGACGATTGTGCCTACGTGCCAACAGCAGGACGCTCTTGGCTCTCAGAAGATCAGCAAGGCTACTGTTCTGCAAAGATGTGAGATAAGCATTTTTGTTACCTCCATTTTTTTTCTATCCATCCATTTTCATTGTTCCTGTTGGTAACCATTTATCTTAGGAATGCCATTTTGACAGTGAACTTAAAATCTTAGGTGTAGAATTTGATTCATTCTAGATGCAAGTCTTTTAGTATTTCCAATAAGTTGGCTGGAAACTATGCCTAATTTCAGGCAGCGAGGTATGCATACACATAA
>BLXT01005154.1:1385015-1396481 GCA_019648995.1 Plakobranchus ocellatus
AGCAAAGGAAACAGTGAACAAGAGAAGGCAAGAAAACTGGAGCACAATGGACATAATGGACATACAGGGATGACATCGATTGTGCAGATGACCTGGCCTTGTTGTCCCAGGAACAAGTGAAAGCAAAGACAAAAGATTTAGTGCACATTTCGCAAAAGATGAACTTCACAGTTACACCGAATAAAATTTAAACTTTGAAAATTAACCTTAGGTGCCAGAGAACACAGAAATCATTGAAAAGTCCTCTTTTATCTCTTTAGGCACCATTATCGATAAGAAAGCAAGAAATGAGACCGATGTCAAGAATCAAACAAGCAACGCAAGGGCACCTTTTACTCAAATACAAAAAAATGGCTGAAAATCGGGAATCCTGGGAATAAACACCGAGAAAAGGACATGGCAGAACATACTAGAAGATGGCAGAACATACTAGAAGCTGAAATGAAGAGATGATGGTGGAGACGCTTTGGGCATGTTATGATGGAGTTACGAACGAAAATAACACTCGCCAAGTATTGGGACGGGTTCCACAGGAACAGGACCTATAAACACAAGAGAAGGGATAGGCCTATAGAGACTGAGCCAAAAGAGATGAGAACAAACAGCGCAGAGGTTATCACGGAGGGCGGGGAGCTTTGATGATGGCCTGTATTCCGATGCTGGGAGAGAAAGGCTGCTGCTGCTGATGATAATGATGATTAACAAAAGTAACGGGGACGTTCTCGTTAAGTTTGTTTCATAGACTTTAAGAGCAGTATATGCAGATAAAGGGATGGAGGTGGGGGGTGAGAGGGAGAGAGAGGGAGAGAGAGAGAGAGAGAGAGAGAGAGAGAGAGAGAGAGAGAGAGAGAGAGAGGAGGGGAGGGGCGGGCAGAGAAGAAGTGAAAGATTCAACCAAAATGTTTGGTGCGTAACTTTTGTTTCCCAGAGAATATCTATGCGCGAAATGATAAAAAACGATAAATGAATTTGACTAGTGGTGAAAAATAAATGACCAAAGATATAATAACGGGGCAAGATCACCACCCAGAAGCACTACAGACAATCTATAATCTAGTATACAAAAGATGCAATAGAACTGAATTATATTACAATAAAGGCAAATTTAATTATTGCCAACTAGATATTATATTAAAAAAAAAAACTGGACTGTCGTCAACATGCTTAATATTTTACACTGATGAGGCCCATACGACGAAACCCTTCATTGTTTATTTACCATTAATGATTTGGTGTGTACCATTTAGTTTGTTTATATCTAGTTGGTAACTGTTTCTGTGAATTTTGTCACAGGCCAAATGCAGGCATTTTTCTCAACAATAATGCGCATCTATACATCCATTATCTATACACACTGCCAAAAAACGCAATGAATGCCCATTTTTTTTTTTTTACAAATAGTAATATGGGCATTTGATTTTCAAATAATAACTGTGAATAAAATTATTGATATTGAAAATGATTCTGAGGTTAAGAATTAAAGTTTCAATGAATTTGAATATTAAGAGATTGATTTGTTCCGAAAGCTGTTACAAGTAAACTTTGTGGAAAAAAACTATGTAACCCCTGGCAAGTTATATTATATTTCCCCGTAGTAATCTCCCCTTCTCTACTCAAAACATGTTGCACTTGCAGTCAGTGGGTGAAAATTCGTGATTTAAACTGTTCAAAATTTTATCTATAGAGCTCTAGTCCGGTATTATTTAGCTTTATAGACATTAATAATAACCCAGTGTATGTAAATGAATACTTTTCTTCACCAGGTTAGCCTCAAGTTAAGATCTTAACACTAGTGTATTTGAATTAATTTTTTTTCTCCATGGACATTTTTTTCCCCTAGGCTAGATCTAACAGTAACAATAACATCGATCACTTTTATAAATCTTATCCTTATATCTAGATCTAGATCTAGATCTGGATCTAGAGAATCCAAATCTAGATGAGATTCAACCTAATTTTCATCTTATTTCTAGATTTAGATCTGGAAACTAGAGTAGTGCCGTATAATAATCATGCTGAAAATTCCTCTCATTTCCATTTTCATTTTGTAACTTAAAAATACATTTTTTTTTTCTCAGAAGCATTGAATCCTAAAACATATTTTTTTTTTTACAGAATCAACGTTTGAATTTATATAATGTGAATGCAACTTCTGAGGGGAAAGGCCTATGTCTTGGTGTTTTCATAAATAAATAGATAGCATGGCTTTAATGAAATTGCTTTCTTGTTTCTTCTCAAATTAGAGTCAGACACTTAGAGTATGTCGGCCCAGAAAAGAAAACTTGAAGCTGTTGATCCAGACTATGCTGATGTAGGAGAAGAACAAACGAAAAGACAGAGAGCTCTGGAAAAGGATGGTAATGTGAAAAATATTCCCAGAATCACAACATTGGCAAACTTTTATTAGGAATAAGCTCAAAACATAGATAAATGGTTCATTGCTATTTTTAAAAAGTTGTTCTAAAATGGATGAAAGGATACGCTTTATTTTTTGCGGAATGATTTGCAAAGAAAAGCATCTATCCCACCTATCAGAGGAAATGGCAACAGATTTAACTTACAAGTGTAATTGCAGACTTAGCGCAATCCAGTCTGTACAAGAACTTAAGCATTTAAAACTCTACTGACCCTTAAATTACTTTGCATGAATCAGATTTATTTTATGTTTTTGCAACATATGTTGCGTGAAATGCCTGCAGTTAGAGAGAAAATCTAACTGAAAAATTTTGGAGGCGGGAGCGTCATTTGGCATTTTCAAGGTTTTTGTAGCTCTTTTAAAAGACTTACACATACATAGGTTCCTTCACACACTTACATAAGTGTGCCTTATAATTTTAAAAGAAATTCTAAGCTTTTCACCTTAAATCACTGTGCATTACTAATCCATTGACCTAAAGTTTAAGCTATTAATTTGTTCTTTGATGAAACAAAAGAACCTTGAAATAGAAAGTGAGGTACAATTCCACAATTTGAATAGAGGTGAGAGAATATGAAACTTTGACTGAAAGTATAGGGCCCATCATACTCTGAAACATACACTCAACCTTGATCTTTCAGCTAAAGAATCTGTCTGTAGAAAAATCCAGGCCATTGTTCGGACTGAATTTCAGAGAGAAATCAGCATCAAGGAAACAGAGCTTCAAACTATTGACAAGGTAAGAAAAATTCTATTCTTGAGCATGTTTTGCAGACTATTCCACACTTGAAAATTTTCTTAATTTGGCAAATAAATTCTGAACTACATTTAAAGGTCTTATATTTATTTGCTGACATTCTGCCAAATCAGTTGCTGGGGAAAAAGTGCTGTTTTGTTTAGGCTCTATTTCATGTATTTAAATGTTGTTCATCATTTTGCTTTTGTTGCCATAAAGAGTATGTACTCAGTTGCTGTTAACAGTTCTAATTTGTTGCTGTGGTCAAGGTAGCAGTTTCCAGTTTCATACTGTTAGAAAAGCATGATAATCACTGGTTCTTCCTATGAGTTTTGGCTTTTTTTCAAGACGCCCTTACGGGTTAGAAATAAAGCATCTATCTGCCATACTTAAGAATCTGTTAAACAAATTTTTGATGTCCCATTCTAAACTTAGGTTTAGATTTAGTTTGAGGTTGAGGAGGCATCAGCAGACTGTTTAATTTGTTGCTTGTTGCGTGTTGTGCAGCATAGGATTATATAAAGTTGAATTTGAGGTGAATTAAGTCTTTAACTTGTGTATACTTTTCTGAGGATTCTCAACTTCAGCTCTAGGCATTGTATCCTTAACCATATAAGCTTTTTGAGTGAGACCTCAGTTGTACAAATAAGTTTTTTCAATCAACTGAACAGAGCCTTTATAATGTAACTTTTCTAAAAATTAGGAGTTATCAATTGTAGTTGCTTTTTCTTTACATTTTGAATATGAAATGACAATTAATTGATTGCTATGTTATAGTGTCTGTTGCGGCATTTCAATTTATCAGTCTTAATTTGTCGTCTGTTTTTCTCTCTTTTTTTTTCCTCGAAACCACAATCTACAGAGACTGAATGATGCCCTTCTGTTGATGGACAGACTGCGAGCATGTGTTGTCGCTTCATACTATGGACAGAAACATCCTTCAAGTTCATCACAGGTTTGTCATTATGAATGCAGATTTTAAGAATTTTTTTCCATATTTATTTATAAATAATAATAATTACAATAGTAATAGTTATTATTATTATTATGCAAATTTTCTTTTGATCTAGATAGGCTTTGGACCTGCAAGGCATTCGAGACTGAGGGGTCTTTTCATAATTTGCAAACATTTTCATTATTGTAAATTTGTATTTGAGAATGAGCTGGCTACTCTGAGAATAAGTATTACGGATACTATACAGCGGGATGGAACAGAGTCCCTTTGCTTTCTTTTCTTTTTTAAAGTGAAGAGAATTTTTAAAAAATAATAGCCTTATAATTTTGGCTGTATGTTAGTACCTGACGGTCATATGTTAGTACCTGATAGTCAAGAGCACTAAAGCCAAATAGTTTTGTTTTTTTTTATTCTATAAACCATGTATACTCTGCATTTTTTTTACTGTTTCACTTTGCAACAGTTTGTTTTAGAATAAATCACAAGCCAAATCTTTTTAAATTGATTTTTGAAAAGATGCATATCATATTTCTATCCAAAGTGGCACTTCTTTTAAATTTTTATTGCTGAGTTTAAAAATTTTTTTGTTGTTTATTAAAATGGTGAGACATCATAGTTATGTTTGTGATATTTTCTTTTTTGTCTCCTACATATTTGGCAGACATCAAGTGTTAATGCTCCTCCTCCTTCCATCCACCCAACTGTGAAGAAATACATCGGAAAAGCACCAAAAGGGCATTCGACAAAACCAGACCTTGATGGTCAAGTCAGTTTACACTCAGAGTCACATGAAAGGCTTGGGCAAAAAGATGAAGGTTTGGCTTTAACTTGGATGAAAAGACATTCTCTATTACAATCAACATTTTGAGGTAGTGCACTATATAGAGAATAGGGAGGCTGAAATGTTACATGTATAGGAAAATTCATGGTTGGTAAAGAGGAGAGCAAGACAGAGAGATGATGATGGGTACTGCTACAAAGTAGGCATAGCACTGATATATAGAAAAAGATATATCAACATTTACAAGCAATGATGGTGATGATGATGGCATAATATGTTATGTCACCCAAAATGATTTTTTTTTTCGTGACAAGAGTGCAAGTTATAAATGTGAATACAGTTTTCATGATAATCTGCAATTGCTCACAAAGAGTGCATAGAAATTTTGATGAGTCGGGCATGGTTTAATATTGGTCTGTTGTGGATGCTTTTTAGGTTAAATAGAATCTATTTATTTTCTTGTTTTTAAGCTAAAAAGCATTATGTCCAAACATTATTATTATGAGTGAAAAATTTTAGGATTGTCTTGGTTGATTTCATATGGGTCTAATTGAAAGCTATAAATTGTCGCCAGTTTTAATTTTTGAAGTTTGTATTTTTTTAATCCGTATTTGTTCCATTTTTGCCTTCAATTACTTAATTCTACGCAACAGCTGTATTTAACTGTCATCATAACTGTTCCAAACCTCAGAAGTATTTAAGCCTCCTCTTGCCATACATCTTTTTTGTGTTGAGACATTTAAAAAAAATAGTTTTTGTGTAAATCTTCCATCAGAATTTTTAGTTTGCTTTATATTCAGATTTCAGATTTTTTAAAAGAGTTACTGGAAGCTTTTTTAGACTGGTCTCAAGACTCTCATATCAAAAATTTTTTTGACTTTGTCCATGTTTAGCGCCAGTGTATGACAATAATGACAACACAAGGGCAGAACTGTTTGTCGACTCCCAGCCTCATCTCCAACCCTGTTCATCGGCTTCAAGCAGTAGCCTCTCAGGATCTTCTGTATCAACTCAACGGCACGCAAGATTCAAGATAAAGAAAAAGATTATTGTTGGCAATGTGTCTAAGTGAGTGACGTAAAACGTATTAAGAAATTGTTGAAGCTGGTAGAGAATTTGCCTGTACTTGAAAAGCTTTCTTTAACAGCTTTCTCTAACTGCAATGGGCTATGATTGTGGCTTTACTCAGTGTGTGACTAAAAGATTGAGAAAAACTTTTGATGCAGAATATAAAGCAAAATAGTTAAAAACCATAAAAAGTAGCTAAATAAGTTGATTTTTTTTTGTTCACATTAGAAGAGGCCATCTCTAAAAATTATCATTAAAAAAATAAATCTTTAACCCTATTTCTCTACTTTGCATGATAGCTCTTCTAGAAAAATTGACTACAAATGGCTTATTCTTAAAGATTAGAATACAAATAAGATATTTGTTGTGAGCTGAAGGGATTCAAAGAAAAGTAGTGCCCAATTTGTTGAATGTGAAAGGATCTTTTTCTAGTAACCAAAGATACACCCTATGAGACTTTTTTTCTTTTTATTTAAATGGGTTTAAATTTCTGCACCAATATAAAAGTAAGAGAGATTTCAATGGCAGATGTAACATCATTTAAAACATTAGGAGTTTTTTGTCTTATTCCACATTCTTTTAAAAATATGTTTGAAGAAATATATTAAATGTCTCATAAGTCATAAGTTTATGTATGCTAAAATTAGGTGCTATTGATTGCTGCACGTAAGTGGTCAACTGCTTTTCAAAAGACTTGATTATGATTGCTTTCAATCTGTCATCTGTAGATACATCCCGGTTGACAACCGTGAGGCCAATGACATGTCCAGCCACAAGTGGATGGTGTACGTCCGTGGTCCAAAATCTGATCCAGACATCTCTGGGTTTGTGCGGAAAGTCTGGTTCTTCCTGCATCACAGCTACAAACCCAACGACTTGGTAGAGATAAGGTGTGTGAGCATTTGGGCACGTAATGAATTTTGTGAAGATTTCGTTAACACTTGACATGATTTAACAACGAAAGGGGCTGTAACAAAATGGTAGAGATGAAAAAGGTTTTGATGGAGATTAGGTTTTTTAGTAGCTTTTGGTGAAATGCAAATCTCAAAACCTTGCAAAAAACCTTACAGGATTTCAGATGAACGACAATTCCAAATTAAGCATTTATGATTAGATTTTTTTCCCTGTTTATGAAAGGACTAAAAAATTCTACATTTCTTTTCTTTTTTTATGTGACATTATATGTTTGTAAATTTTGTGAATGTTTCAGCTCTCCACCTTTTCACCTGACGAGAAGAGGATGGGGGGAATTCCCAGTGAGAGTGCAGCTGCACTTTGTTGATCCACGCAACAAAAAGGTCGACATTATCCATCACCTGAAAGTAAGTTTTGTGTCTTTTCGTTTCATCTTCACAAATTCTAAAGAGTTGGTTTTTTAAAAGATTTTTCCACCAGGAAATTTATGTTGTGACATTAATTTTAGAACTTTTTTTGATTATTCAGAGTAAAATTTTCAGTTTGAAGATTTGACAAATCTTAACTCTTAAACCGTTAAGTTTTTTTTCTCGCACGAAGCAATCAGATAGGATGTGTAGTTCAAAACTTATAGGAAGTAGTCCTTGGGCAAATAAAGTAGTTTTGGAATAATTTGGTCAGTCTAAAATTAAAAACAAGTTAACAGAAACAACAAACCCATCGGATGCTGGCAGCATCCAGTACCGTGAATCTTACAAACTATCGGACTCTCCCACCGTCCAGCACCGGTTTATGAGTTAATAGTACCGCTAGGGGTGAAGTACTTTAGTCTTGTTGGCAGCATTTGTTCATGTTACATTTTTTTTCCATAAGTTTTATATGCAATATTTGACTCATCAATTTAAAAAATCTAAGTAACATTGTGGGCTTTTTTTTGTTTCCTTTTTGTGAGAATTGGTTTAGTCAGTGGGTAATATTTGACTTTTTTTTTTTTAATTTCCTTTCCCAGCTTGACAAAACATTCACAGGTCTCCAGACTCTTGGAGCAGAAACGGTAAGTTTTGTGTTTAAGGGAAGCTTGCCTGTTGTTTGGTTCTCTTGTAGGGGATGTTTTTTTTGGTTTTTTTTTGGGGGGGGGTTGTTTTTTCTAAGAAAGAGTTGAAGATCTAATTTAAATGCATATAATTTTAAACTTGTGATTTGTCTAGAAATGCCTGGTGAGGTTTTTTCTGCAGGCTCTGATCTTTCTTTTTTTCCCATCTTTTAATTATCATCTATATTTTTCCTGAAAGCCTATATTGCACTAGTTTGTTCTTGGTATTGCTGTTGATGTTGACTTTATCGATATTATCATTGAAGGAAAAAAAAAAGCCCTTTAACTTTTAAAAAGAATGTGAATGAATGGTTGACATAAACTTTTCTTTGTCAGAGATAGAAATCTGCCTAAAGACTTTACTCTGAGCTTGCCAGCATTGAGACTTTTTCAGTGCATCACATTAAATACATGGAATAAGATATTGACATTTCTATTTGTTTGGAAAACAAAAATACACTGAAGGTGATGATATTCTATTGCTAGATTATTGAATTGTTTGTGCAATTTCTGGTGTGAAATGAGTGATATTAAGCTTGTTATCTTTGTTGAATTGACATGCTTATCTTGCTGTCGCTGACATAGACCTCAATTAAAATATGTTTTCATTATAAAATAATGTAGGAATGCAACAAAATGGAGAAGATATAGCACTTTTAAGATTGTATTGACTTTTCTTTTCCATCCTTTACTTATTTAAACATTCCCCAGGTTGTAGAGGTCGAGATTATCAGGGACAATTATGCAGAGGCTACAAGCAGCAGCATTCCACCACCGCATTTGATGTTACCAGTTCATCAACAGTCTGGTACAAAGTCTTTGTCAGGGGAATCGTTGACCTCTCTGCCGTCAGAAGACAAGAGGGAAGCTCAAATAAGCGTCAGCAAAGAGGAGCAGACTCTACGTGAATTGCATGCTGTCTCGTCCAGCGGTGCTGATAACCAATATCAGATCCATCATCTCTCAGATAAGCAGAGGATCCAGGCTGAGAGTGGCATAGAGACAGAGGAGGAATATCACATGACCATAGCACATGAGCCAGTGTCTGCTGCGGTTAAGAGAGAAGAGGAGCCAGACCAAGATGTTGACGTCTGCGAGGACACCGACCCTGGTGGGAACATTTTGTCACCTGCGCTTAAGCTCAAGACATTGATCAAAAAGGAGCTTGACATTGTAATTAAAAGTGAGGCAGGCACTGAGACAGTTTCTGATGAAGTGGTTGTTAGCAAAATTCCGTCAGTGTCTTTATTAGAGACTGAAACAAAATCTGGTGCTTTAAAATATGCAGGTCTTTCGTCATTGTCAGTGCAATCAAAATCTTCAACCTTACCTTCCACAGCCACAGTCCCACCACAAACTGCTCCTTCAACAGTTTCTTCCTTACCTTCAAACTGTACAACAGACCAGAAACCAGTCATGACTATCATCAAAAATCCATTTCCTTTCAGGCCGTATACTGAATCCCACCACTCAAGATCAGGCCAGGCAGCAGCAAAAACTTGCAGTTTAACATCATTGGACAGCAGTATAAAATTTACAGTGGCATCATCACTGATTCTCACGAGCTGTGTAACGACTGTTTCTGTGACAACTGCGACCACAGCTCAGGTCACAGCCAGTCCGATTCTAACTGCAACACAATCCCCTATATCATCATCACTCAAACCAAAGTCTACCTCTCTGAGCAGCGGAGAATCAGGTCAGAATCTCCCAGCTTCTTCAGCACAGCAGCAACAGCAGAAGGTGGCAGTGTCAAAGGTGGTCGTGTACAAACCAAATACGAATAAGCCAATGTTGCCAGCACACCATGTGATCCAGACAAGTTCAAACGAGGAAAAGCCTGGTGCGAAACATATGTCTGCACCGTTATCCTCCCAGCCTGGTCTTTACAAGATCAAAAGTAATGGCAGCGTGGAATCAGTTGTGATATCCCCAGGCCAGGCAGCATCTCCATTGGTCAGACCCGCGGCTCCCAGGCAGGTCTCCCTCCTCACAGGCCTGGTTGTGAAGTCTCAACCTTCTGTGTCATCACATCCGACTAACCAGGGAGGCTCATCTTCATCTTCATCATCATCACTGTCATCATCAATGGGAAGCAGTGCAAAAAGTAATAGTAGACCAGAAGCTGTTTCAATTGTCCTGCCCTCCTCTGGTCAGAGCTGCGTGACCACATCTCTTCCCGCTAAGCACACTGTAATCAAAGTCCTCAACAAAACTCCAGCTCTTGGAGCAGCCCCGATAAAGTTAGTCAGCACCAGCACAAACAGACTAAATCCTCAGTCAATACCAGTCTCAATCTCATCCAACTATCCATCCCTTCTAGCTCAAAGCAACACCATCTCTATTGCAGGTTCTCACGGCTCGTCTGAGATTGAGCACCGGATATGTAACCAAGATGTCAAACCCTCATCATACACTGACCATTCAGCTTCCAGCTCGCAGGTACTGCTGAGCTTTCCTGGCGGTACAGCTGTGCCTCTGACACACGGCACAAAGCCAGTCGTGTATGAGAAGATGTCGGCAGTGGGGATCACCAAGCACGGAAAAGGTTACCGCTCTATCCTCCCCCCTGTGGGTGCCAAGAAAGTCGTTTCCTTAGAGGAGAGACTGAAAGGACAGTATGAAGTGCTTCGAGCTTTTAAAGAAAACCCAGAACTTTATCAGAGGAAGAGTAAGAAGGTGGTGCTAGCAACTAATGACAAGATAGACGGGGAGGAGGATGTTATACCAAAGCTGCAGTGAGTACAACCATGTCCGTAGGTTTGGAATTGTCATGTCTGCAGAGTGGCTTGCAATGCGGTTTACTGAGAAAAGTCAGATATGTCGGCCTCATTCTTAAAATTTATCCTGCCCATTTTCTTAAAACAAAAAAACATTGTTAATTTTTCGTATCTTAGTTTTCCTCGAGACCAGTCTTGACGAGTCTGCTATCAAAAATACCATTTTGAAAAAAAAAAGAAGTTTTCAAATTTCTCATTTCCTCCTGAAGTCAGGGTGTCCAGGGAAGTCGGAAAGTCGGAAAAAAGTCGGATTTTTAATTCTTGGTCGGAAAAGTTGGATTTTGGTCGGAAAAAAAAATTGCCCTGACGGGAGTTGGTTAAGTTCGTTGGCGGCATTAAAAATGCGAATTTATCGAAGTGCGGCATGTACGACGCCATTTTGTTTTGTTGACCTAGAAGCGCGCAGCGCATGCGCATGTAGACGATGCTTATATCGATTGTTCCGACCTGAAGTCTATGTAGTATTAGGCTATATATCGTTTTCTTTTAACAATATTGTTGATATTGTACCGCGAGACTTATGTTTCTTTCTTCATGCCATGCCTCATTTACCTAAAGTTGGATATTGTTACAGTTTACCACTTCAACAAACACTTGTAATTTGGCATTCACAAAGGATGATAAACTTGTTTTCATATTAGCAGACATGCCAGGTCTCCCGATTTAATCGGGAGTCTCCCGATTTTTTCGAAGAAAATACCCGTCTCCCGATTTCCCGATTT
>BLXT01005154.1:1499427-1514360 GCA_019648995.1 Plakobranchus ocellatus
AATTATAGCGTTTCCAAACATGTTGGTTGTTGCACCGTTGGAAGCCCAAACTGCTGCCCCCAGTGTGCGCTGTCACTTAGCCTACATAATTTCTTGTTCGCTACTGTTTTCTTTTCCTTTCTATTTCTTCAGATATCTTGTTCTCACATAACTTTGTAAGGTTGCTATTGCTACAATTATTTATTGCCGATGATGTTAGGCTTTAACTGAAAAAATATTCTCTTTTTACCTCATCTGCGTGTATTTCAATCTTTCCATTGATTGCTAAAAATGTTCTAAACTCTATCTTCTTCTTTACCGTATATTAAAATTCGGTTGCCATTCCATCCTAAGTTTTATAATGTTTGTAATGCTTCTGAGAGGTGATCCTGCCCATTAATAGCTTTTATTATGTAAAGAAGAAAATCAGCAATTGCTCAAACGACACGAAGAGAATGAAATACGAGTCAGTCACTTTATAACTTTCAGCTTTGTGTCGCTTCGACATTACATTAAGATTATAACTACACTAAGAGCAATGAAATTCGATCAAGCGTGAGAAAATAATTTTGAGAAACGAGAAGCGAGTTGGAATTTATCATAAACAAAGCAAAATAATAATAATAATAATAATAATAATGATAATAATAATAATAATAATAATAATAATAATAATAATAATAATAATAATAATAATAATAATAATAATCATCATCATCATCATAAAAACTTGATTGCATAAACTCGACCCTGCATGAGATAGTGATGTCATCGGTCACATGAGAGTTAGCCTATAATTCTTCCTCTCACCAAACGGGAGCTCTTCAGTGCAAGGAGATAGAGACAGAGCCGCGCATAATCATTGCAGACGACAGCAACGTCAATGAGCTTCCGTCCGTTAGATTCTACTCTAGAGATTGGTGTGTAGGTTTGGAGAGATCACATAATAATCATAATGAGATGTCTGGATAAATAGCCGAAGATTTGACAGTAGGTCTGTTTGAAGGTTATTTATTTTGTGTAATCATTCTCTGTTTTAATATTTAAAGTGATTTAATTTAAATTGATTTATTCTAGATTATTGGTAGATCTAATCCTTACCTTCTGCGGTCCCTACGAAACCAATACAACTGACGAAAAGTGAGTTCTAACAATTGAGTGGGCTCATGTGGTTTTAAAATGACACCAAAAAATGAGACGTTATGCGACAGGAACATAATTATTAAATTTTAAATTGATGCGGTTTTCAGAGTCATTATCTTTTTAGCTCAACTTTTCTTTTAACCGTTGGATGGTTGTGATACTTGACACCATTCAAAATTTGCGTTTGTGATTCTTGGAAGCATGAAACCTATTTTTCTATGGCCAATTTCTCATTTGTGACAACATGACATAGATATAGATCTAGATATCTAGATCTAGATGATAGATCTATTTGAAGTTTAAATAAAAAAAATCCTCAATACTAGACTAGATCTAGATCTAGATCTAGATTAAATGACAGAACAAATAAAAGAAATAAGATGAAAACGCAAATTTTGCATCAGAGACATTGTTCATTTTTTTTCTTCCTTTTCTTGAAATGGAAAATGATTTGCAGAAATGAGGATTATTGTGTATATCTAATTGAAAAAAAAAACAAACCAAGAACAAAAATTTAATGGCAATGCCAAATATGACTAAAGGCAACTATTGAACACAAAACATTGTTAAATGGCTGAGTAGAAACCTAAGACAACCAGTGCATTTCCACATCTATCAAGCTAGATTCATAAAATCCATATTTCTATGCTAAACCTGAGCAAATATACATAAAATATATAGTGTAGGGAAAGCTATTCTATGTTAAGGAAACACAAATTCCCCTGTTCTATATTGACCACATTTAGAGAAATTGGCCTTGAATGTTGCTAATCACAAATTATACCCTTGTTAGCTTCAGAAAATAAATAAAGCAATATTTTCACCTTCAAATGTCAACTTGGTCTAATGTAAGAATTTCTAATGAGTGAACAAGTGAGATAGATTTAGTAGAGCGAAAGCTAGGCCTAGAATCACCTGAAGAGGCAAGAAATTGAAAAAGAAAGAATCTATACCATCATCACACTTTAGTTTCAGATTCTGCACTTGCGGCAGGATTTAACTATTTTCAAAGTCAAAATGCCCATAATTTTTGGATGGAAAGTTAAATTTTTGTGATCCTAAATATTTAATTTAAATGACAAAAAAAATATAACAATCTTGGGTCAATTGCTTTTATTTTTATATAGTAAAATTCCTTTGAAATCTATGGGTCTACATTCCAGTTTGGTTTCCGTGACATATTAAATAAATTCCTATTTTTCCAGATCAAATGTTTAAGTAATGAAAACAAAAATGTTTAAAAGTTTGAGCTGATTAACTTCATAAAAAATACAGAAAAGTGATGAAAATTATTTGAATTATATTAATTCACTCTTATTTTTAGGATAGGTCTAAATTCAATAAATATGATCTGAAATTTTTAGGAATGATAGAGGCATAAAAAAATGAAATTACTATTTTTCTGAACGCAATGGTACTTTAAGGGACCCTTGTAGTATGAGTACGAGTATGCCGGTGTTACTGAACTCTCTCTCTTTCTTTTTCTTTTTAAAAATGAGGCATTTGGGAAAATGTCGGAACTCTATTTATCCGAACATTTGGGAAAATAAGATCGGCCATAAAAAATCTTCTTGAAGTATGACCAAGAAACTGCTTCAGAACTTTCTTTTACACATCTAAACATATTAGCGTAAAGAAACAGGCACAAAACCAGCACTGATGTGCAAGAATAGGCTTAAAAAATTAAGGTCAGTTTTGAATCCTTTTTTGTGAAATCTGCCTTATACCACTTTTACAATTCAGACCAACTGTGCAAACCTAGTGTTCTACTACTAATGTGCACACCATTACATTGATTCTTCTGTTACTACAAGAGTGCAAGGAGTACACAGGCATTGTCTCAACATTTGGATTACACTATTTCTTATTCCATTTTTTTTTTACTGAACTTATGCTGGATAAGGATAATTGAACAGTCTTACATTTTTGGTATTGTAATTCTGTTAATATATCTCTTCATTTACTCCATGTCAATGTTACATTGCTTATCTTGATCTATGCAATATAATAATGCCTGTATGATCAACAACACATTAGAAAAGAAGAATAATTTCATCTCTCTCTTCAACACTGCCTCCTATTTTTGCCATGGATATAATTCCTGATCTTACTATATTCTCAAACTTGCTGTCTTTTAGGGATATAAAAAACAATCTCTCACAAGTACACATAATATGATTGTGAACAAGTCTATTACAAGATTTATCCCTGGTGCTAGAATCATAGAATGTTCCAAAGAGTTCAAAATCAAGAGAGGTGGCACAGGTCTCTTTTGACCCAATTAAACTTATGAATTGTTACAGAGCTTTCTACACAAAGATTGGAACTAGTAAATTGTCTCAGATTAATAAAATGGTGAGAACTAAATTTAATTTTTCTGATTCTGAGCCTAGATATGAGATTTTTTAGTTTTTGAATAAAGCATTTTAAAGTAGGAAAAAACAATTTGAAATTACTTTCATGTGCAACACTCAACTCATAAGGACTGGCTTCTTGTCACTGTATTATTAAGTGTAATAATACCTTGCTAGTCCCTAGGACTTGGTAAACTGCAGACAGAAACATACATTATATTCTAAGGCTAGGCATAATCAAACAAACAATTTTCAAACTATAAATGAACTCCTATGTCTCAGTGAGTTTGGTGGATTTTCCCTTTAATCATTCTTTCCCACCCTCACCACTTTAGCAATCTTTTCTTTCAATCCCATTCCTGCCACCCAGGCAATCTCAGTTTTATATAGATTTTTTTTCAAGCACAGGGATCACCACAGTGGCATGAATGGGCCAAGAAAGCCTTCTTCCCCATAATTCATTCTCTTCTGTCTCATTAGTTTTTTTAGCATCAGTTTTTTTTTTTTTTGTCTAATTTTTTACAACTTTTGGGAGTAGTTGAGGTTTTTTTTTTTATTTTTTCTTTGCCTAAGATTGACCTAACTTCTTTTGTGAATATATTTTACCACAGAAATTTGTTTCCAAACTGAAAGCACTTTTTAAAAAAAATAATGAACAATCTCTTGTGTTTTAAATGCATTTCATTATAAATATAGAAATTTGAAGTGTTTTACTTAAAATACATAAATGATTGGTCCCAATTTTTTTTAAAACCCTCAAAATGTTTATTTTGAGCGCCAATCCACATAAAAATAGATGGGGCTGCTAACAGAGTGATAATTAAGATTAAAAGTTATGATCTACTTAAGTAAATTCTACTATAGCTGATCAGCTGCTACAACTATTAAATAGTGAATGACCTCTTTCTATGGTCCATCAAGCCAATAGACGTAATCTCATCAAGATTCTGTTTAAGTGGGTTGTGATATCATATCATACTTTGTGTTTTCATTTGAGAAGTTCAAATATTTCAGAGTGTGTATGCAATTGTTAGAAGAGAGTAAAATTTTCCAGCTGTTTCCCTATTTTATTAAAACAGTACAGGCCCTCAATTTTTCTCTGTGAATCAGGCATGAAAGTAGAAAAGGCTGCTGTGCAACAGTGGAGTTTTTTTTGGTTTGTTTTTGCTTTTTTTTTTTCCCACCACACTTTCAACCAGCATTAAATGATTAAGTTTTTAAAATATATTAATTGAAGGAGAGAGTTAGTATTTTTCAGGAATTGATTTGCACAGTGTCATATTTCATGTAACCTTATATTTATTGCTTTCACTATCATCCTTTGAAATTTGATAATCACAAAAGAAAAAGATTATGAGTATTAGGGCTACCCAGTGTAAAATATGCTTAGGGCAATATTGATTTTTCTTCCTTTTAAATTTTAATTAAAATAAATTTATGCATTTAGTCTACTTTAATTTAGAGTTTATCAGTCAGAGGCTTTCTAATGTTTTCAACAAAATGTTATTTGTGATGCTTTATGTCACAGGACAATATGATCAAATAATAATTTTTTTTTTTTAATACCCTAAAGCCTCTCCGTACAACTGGTGATTACTATTTTATGATCAGGTATTAATATGTGTTCATAGATTCTCTTACTTTCACAGTGTTGCAATGTTTTTTTTTTTAATTGCCTTGCATCTGGTATGTGATAGCTGTTCCAAAAATCAGCCCCTTTCGCAAAATGGGTTACTTAAAGGAAATTGTTGTGTATAAAAATATCTGAGACTGTATACAGTAATTTTTAACATCTACTCGTATTCAAATATATAGATACTTCGCTCTTTTTTTAACCTTTTGTTCGGATTCTCTATAGCAGCAGGTTTATGTAATGGCCTTTTGAGAAAATATATGCAGATATCAGCCCTTAAATCACTGATAAATGATGGATTTGGTATACATGTATTAGCAATCAATCACTCAATCAAAGCATTCAGGGTGTGCTAAAATTACTAGATATTATTGAGTTTGAGAGCTTGCTCCCATCAGCTGGAACTTAGTTTCTCATTGTCCTCTTATATTGAATATTTACATCATTAGCATGTCTATTTTATCTACCTTATAATAATCTGTCTCTTTCTCTCCATACACACCAACTCTGCTCCCTCTCTATCTGGTACTCTTGCTCTCTATCAACTTTGTAGTTTGTTATCACTATTGTCTGTTTGTCATTGTTTTTTATTGACAAAAACTTCATACACTTATTTACAGTGATTGAGCAATGCATTTTCATTTTTCAAATTTTGAATTGAAAAAAAGATAGACTTTAATTCATACAAAAAGGTTGCTTTTTTATGTTCAGGATTTATTTTTACTGCGGTTAATAGTTGATTTTTTTATCGGTGAAAAGATAAAAATAAACTTACACATATAATGCTGATTTTATCAGTGTTATGGTTTCAACTATAAGGCTCCCAAAACCCCACAGCTGCTGCAGACAATGGCTGAGAAACTACATCAATCTTTTTATTGTGTGGCCTGTTAATACTTACACATCTATTCTTAGCTAGATTCACCATAACTCATTACTTTACTCTGGATTTATCTGATTTTAATGATTACTCAGCTGCCATATGTTCATGACAGGTTCTTTCTATCCCATATTTTTTGTCTGCACAAAATAGTTCTCTCTATGAAAATAGAAACCTATCTAAAGCTTACTCGTTTGTCCCTAATTTCCAAAACCAAATTAAATGAAATTTGTGCAGTGGAAGCCACTTCTTAGTGTTTGATCATTATCAAGTGTGCCCAGTCATAAGAAACTTAAAGCCCTGGAAGAGAAAAGCAATAACTTACAATATCTTTGCTTGATTTCAAGTGTTCTGCAATCATAAAATACCTTACCGTCATGTTCAGTACACAAACTGTTGGGTCAAAGGTGGTGTTTGTGAAAGAAATACTATCCGCTGTAGATAATTGTTGCTTTTATTTTTTTTCCCACTGTTAAATGGACATCTTTTACAGGGAGTAACAATGGCAGTTGGAGTACATGCAAAATGTGTTAGTGCAGCCATGATGACTGCATTGAGTAAGAAATAGGGAGTGATAGATATGTTATCGGGTTTATGTCCTTTTCCTTTCAGCCAATCATCTGATCAGTATTAATTTTACAATTGTTGGTATTTGTTAAAAATTTTAAAATGTAGAAAAAGAGGAAACTACAGATATTTTTTTAATCAAGAAAAACTTGTATGAAAAACTTTCATTTTACAAAATATAGAGATAAAAAAAATATTTTTTTTTTTGTTTGTTTTTTGTTTTGGTTTGTGTGAAGCTATTCAACACTTAGTAAATTTTTTGTAATTTGATTTCTTCCTTTTTTTCTCTCCAGATCCACAGATCTTTACTTCATTAGACAAAATTTTAAGTAACCCAAGTCTTTCAGTTTATTCAGTTTAATCAGTTGTGAGAACAAAAACAAAGACAAAGTGTGGGAAAACATTAGAAGGAAATAGGGCACAAGCAAAATTATATTTTTTGCTTTGATTTTTTTATTTAGAGAAGTGGGAGAATAAAGAACATTTAATAGAAATCTACTTCAGGCTCTAGATTTATGTTAGTTTAAGGAGACGACTAAAAAAGACTTCCCAAAAATTTTGGCCAGAGGTGCAAGAGAACAATAACAAGTTAAATTTCACCATGTCTATGGATGCATTATTGCGCAGCGAGGAGATGACCCTCTGTCAGATGTTCCTCCAGTCAGAGGCGGCCTATGCATGCGTCTCTGAATTAGGAGAGATTGGCCTTGTGCAGTTCAGAGATGTAAGTGTGCTGTTACTTGTTTACAAGAACAAAGAGCTTAATATGAAGAATATATAATGTCTCGTGACCAGTGCAATTGAAACAGGCCCATTTTGTACCAGTAAAACAGTTTGAATAGTCTTTCTGTGAGGTTTGCATTGGTGAAAAATAAATAGAGGTATGTTAATTCCCAACCAAGTTAATAATTTTCAGATTTTTAAAAAATGATATGAAGGGAAGAAGAAAAAAAGTAATTTTCTTTTTGATCAAGAATGTTATACATGACAGGTCTTAAGATGAGTAATAGAATGTTTATTTATGCCTCTTATATTATTTTCCTTTGGAGTGTTTATCTTGATTTTAAAGTAATGAAAAAAGTTTTTTTAAAAAAGGAGAAAAGCAGATTTAAAACAGATTTTGATATCAATTTTATAGATATCTTTCACACTTTGAATACTTTGCCTGTGGAAATTGCTGAAGTGGATTTTAGCAGTAAAAAGGGCTTTTTTTTATTTAGCAAGTTTTGATGATTTAGATTTGTACAATGATGAAGACCTGAGAAACTTTACAATTGAATATCATCCCACATCAAGAGTTGGCTTTTTTTTTGCAGCTTAACCCAGATGTCAATGCTTTTCAAAGAAAATTTGTAAATGAAATACGGCGCTGTGAAGAGATGGAAAGGAAACTCAGTAAGTTTTGTTTTGTTATTCCTACTAAAAAAGAATAATCCCCAACAATTTTGTGGTGACTCCACTCAATTGTATTTTTTTTCATAGACTTTTTCAGTGTTCGTTCAGAACTTTTCTTTTTTTTCTTTTTTTGTTTTTTGATTTTCTGTGTTGAAAGGAGTCATAAATAAGAAATTCATATTTTAATTAGAGAAATCCAGGAAAATTATAATTTTGATCTCTGACTTTCTATCTTCCTAAAACAAATCTGCATGGTTGTGTTCTATATGTAAATGAATCTAGCATGTTTCTCTGTAGACCTTTTTCATTCTTTGCTATTGCTCAGACACACACAATTCTATTTTGTGTCAGTGTTTGAAAATAAATTAGAAAGACTAGAGGCTTATCTTCATAGAAAATAATTTTTTTATGGCATATTTAATTTTTTTTTTTCATTTTATGCAATCACTCAATAAGTCAATTGTATTGCCTGAGAGGTTTTAGTAAGGATTCTTTCATGTACACATTGGTGTAGAGGTTTGATAATAACAAACTACTCTTTCTTTCAATTCATTCTTTACTAGGATTTCTTGAGAAAGAAATCAACAAAGATGGCATTCCAATGCTGAACACAGGAGATAACCCTGAGGCCCCAGCCCCAAGGGAGATGATTGATTTAGAGGTGAAGATCGTTTTTTTTGCAATGTGATATATGGTTTACAAAATCAAATAAACATCTTGTACAAACATAGCAAAAAATTTGACTCAACTATTATTAATAATTGGATATATGCAGTTGAGTTAAAATAAAAAAAATAATAACATTCTTACTGTTATGTTTATCAATACAGAATTCCTAGAGTTCCATCTTTCAATTTCTTGCCATTCTGTGATCTTCTTTTCACAACTGTAGATAAGTTTGCTATTTGTGTTGAAAGCAGAAAACAGAACAAACACATCATTTCACTTGTTTATAACACTTTGAAGATGGAATTGAATTAAGTGTTACAGCCACATGCTATTGCCAGTTTTATGATTATTGTCAAAACAAGTAGGTTGAGACCATTAAAAGTAGTTAGAAGTTAAAAAAAAAAGTAGAAACAAAACTTGCAATTGTCTGATGGTTGTTGAGATAAATGCGATACTTCTCTAAAAATGACACCTTTAACTGGTCTTCAAATGCTGAATTTCAATCTAACAGTCTTCATATTCATATATGGACATTGAATATTCAAAATTTTTTTTTAAAAGAACCTCAAGGAAATACATTGAGAGAAACTCAAGCATTCTAGGATTATGATTTCATTTGCAAAGTTAATTTGAAAAATTCTACAAATAAAAGTAAAGTAGTGTTCACATGCCTGAAACTCTTTATGTATTATGGCTCATAATTAAGTGATCCGGATCCATAGTGCTAACTGGCATGCCTTTTCATTCCTGATGAAGCTTTATTAAATTGTAGAGGTGTTACCCAAGGCTCATGTTACTAGAATTTTTTCCCTTCATGAAAGATGGTTGTGGCTTATGGTATGGAATCAGTTAGCAAATGAACCCCGCTTTCTTCATCATCACTCCTGTTCAATGTTTTTTTCTCCCTCTGTTTTCTGCCTCAGGCCACATTTGAGAAACTGGAAAATGAGATGAAAGAAGTGAACTCAAACTCTGAGGCGTTAAAGAGAAACTTTTTGGAGTTGACAGAGCTAAAACATATCCTGAGGAAGACTCAAACATTTTTTGAGGAGGTAATGTTTATCACATAATTATTCAGTGACATTTATATTTTTTTCCTTCTTGCAATAATAAACCATATCAAAACAGTAGACTTATGTTTGCGGAAACAAAAATTATGTTCCCAAAAACAACAGTAGCAATATTTTTGACGAAAATGAACTTGACTTGTCATTTGTCAAAAAAAATTATAGTAATCTGCAATCTACGTGACAAGGGTTTGAAAACATTACAGCCTATAGCTTGAACTCATCAAAATTTAGTCTTTCTCTCTCTCTTTTTCTCTGTCTCTCTCACTCTCTAACTCTCCTCCTTTACTCTTTTACCCACTCACTCCTCTCTCTCTGTAGCTCTCATTTTTTCTCTGCCTTTCTCCTCTCTCTCTTTTTCTTTCTCCCTCTCTGCCTCTCTTCTCCCTCCCCCTCCCTATCTTATTTTTTTTGTCTCTTAGATACTACTTTTTAAAACTTAAAAGCATTAAGAGCATGTCAAATTGAACATTTGAGGAAGTGCAGTTAGCTGTAGTAATAGCCTGAGTTTGATACTGGGGTAATGCTTGAGTAATCTACTTCTTATTGAAAGGTCATGGGTTCAAATCCTGCCAATGCCAGCATTGTATCCTCAGGGAAAAGTACTTTACTCACATTTTCTGCAAACAGCTTAACTAAAATGGGTAGCTGACATCATGTTATGTTTATCGCTAAGCTAAAAGTTGTGCAATAATGCCTGTTAGGGTAGGGGTTTCAGATAATGAGTGCTGGATGCTACTCTGTGCTATTGAGTTTGTAAAAATCTCACCTTTTTACCTTATTTTGTTTTTCACATCTAAGTATTATCTAGTGCGGTATAAAAAAAAAAAAAAAAAATGTTTATTTTTCTGTCTTTGGTGAGGTATTTCAGTTTGAAATTTGGGGGTTTTTTTTGTATGTAGGGACACTAGGTAAATATGAGTCAAGTGAGTGATTATTATTCTTTAAATGAGCATATTTCTGCCTATAAGTCAAGGTGCCTAAAAGCAACAGACTTGATTAATTAGAATCATGCTCAATGCAACAGGCTACTGCTGCATATGTGGTGAGATATGGGATAACAACTGCCCAGGGCCCTTTTTTTCTTTTTTGACATAGCTCTGATCCAAAACCAACTTAATTTTAGATTTGTCAGCATTTTTTTTGTTTGTTTGTTTGTTTGTTTTATTTTTGTTTTGCCTCTTTGCCTTTTCTGCTTTACTTTTTAGCTGCTCCTTTTTAGATTGGAAACCACGGGGATAACTGCTTGTCAGAATCAAAAACATGCTAAAAATCAGAACCTTAGACCCTTAGTTTATTTTGACTTGGAATTTGCTTATTGACTACCAAAGACTTGTTAGAAAAAATATGGGCTAAAGTTTTCATTCTGTCATGAACATGTCTTTAGGGATTTTGATGTAGATAAAAAATATGGGCTATAGTTTTCATTCTGTCATGAACATGTCTTTAGGGATTTTGATGTAGATAGAGTAGTGAATCTAAATTACTTCTTTACCAGTCAGTGTGAAGGGTGCCATATATCTTATATAATAAGAATTTAAAAAAAAGAACCTTTGTACCTGGAGTCAAGGGAACAGCAAATATCTTGTGTGTCAGAGCTTGTAATTGAAATTGGAGGTTTTTTTTTTTTGGTTTATTGTTTAAAAAAAAAAAAGAAATGAACATCCTTGAGGGCTGAAAGTCAAGCTGTTTATACTGTATTGTGTGGCAGAATACAGACATTGGTAATGTGAACCCCCCCCCCCCCAAAAAAAAAAAAAAACAAAAAAAAACAGATGCTGTTTGTTGTGACAAAACAAATATTAAAATTTGCTTTTAAATTTTGTGTTAGATTAACTGTACCAATATGGTCAGTATTTGCATCTCTTATGTTTCCCATTTTATAATGGTTTGCCTTTGGCTCCACAGCAAAGTTGAGCTTTAATAATCAGGCTCATTTTGATTCAGAGAAAACTTGTCTCTGGGCCAGTTTGATGAATAAAAACTACATTTTTGAACTTTTAAAATTTTTTAAATGGCCTGAAACTTTTCCTTTGAGATTTAAAACGGAGAAAACTGGCTAGCTTTGTTGATTTTCATCTAAAATATGGGGTTCTAACTTATTGGGCAAAAAAGTATTCAAAAGAGGCAGAAAAACTATTTAAATTTTGTTCTTTTAGTAGTTTCATATGTGGCTTCTGGTGAATTCAGACTGATCTATATATTTTTGAAAAATCAACTGGAGCATGATTCAAAGATGAGAGTTCAGTCATGAAGCTGAAGCCACCAAATCACACAAATCATTGGACTCAAACTCAAGACATGTATGATTAAAATATTTCTCCATAAAAGTAAAATATCTCTCTTTGTTTATGACAGTTTGTTTGTAGAATTTACGAAAACAATCTGAGTGACACCATTCAAAAGAAATAATAAATTTATTGTGTGGTCCAGAAAAAAGGGTGTAGGGTTTTTAGATATATATATACATATATATATATATATATATATATATGAGGGTTTGCCAAAACGTGGGCTGTTCATCATAGTTATGTGCGAAAGATTTTCTACAAGCTCTATTTGAACAAATTTGAGTCATCAATGCATAAATTTTGGTTTTGTGAGTGTTGTGGCACACAAAGTACTGCTTTATGTTTAAAAAATCAGTTTTGGATGTATCCTTGCTGTCTAAATTAACCAAATAAGTTTCAAACACAATTATGATACAAAATCACCAAAAAAGTGGTCACCCATCAACAAATTAAGCTCATTCACCATATAGTGAAGAGATACAGACCAATATTTTTTACATGGATCTACTCCTGCTATTCAACTCTGCATAAAAATTACCTCACTGATACTTAATTGGACTTTCCCATTTTGTAATTGGAGATTCTTCTTTTCAAAAAGCAGTAAAAAACGTGACACAATTTGGGGGTCCACCTTTTGGCAATATATATATATATATATATATATATATATATATATATATATATATATATATATATATATATATATATATACACATACATATATATTTATAGAATAAGGCTTTTTATTTGCAAAAAAAAAGTTTTGGACTATATGCTTTCTATGCTAATCCATATTAGAGATTTTGACCTTTGTACATACATTTTCTTGTTCTTCTTTCTCCCTTTACCAACCGTCCATATTGTTTGGTCATCTCTACTTTGGTGATTGGTCCGTGTGGCCGCTGTCGGTGGGTCAATGAGATTTTTATTTTCTGCCTTGATCAGTGTTTGCCGTTGTACAGTTTGAGAGTATTCTCCCTTGTTTTGGTAGATGATCAGTGTTATTTTTTTTTAAATTTTCTTTTCATTTCTCACTCTTGATCTTCAATTCATTTTAGTTCAGAAAACATTTTGGAATCTAGCATAAAAATTGATACCACTTGCTCTCAAACCTGTGGGATACATTCCTCTTCTTATAGATGAGAACACTTCAGTACCTTAATCTCATGCTGCTTTTTGAAGATGTTAAATTTACTAACATACTCCCTTATTATTTGAGATTTACAAAACAAAAAAATAAAAAATTCCACCTTTTACGTTGTTGTGAAATTTTTCTTGGATCATCCTCAACAAACACAGCCTTTTTGAAATATCTTATTTCTTTTTTGTGCATTAGTAATCTAAGTGAATCAGATATCAGACTTTGCCATCTAAAGACAGGCCCTTGTTGAAGTGTTGTGTTTCAATGCCTCTCTGAAACATGTTTTGTCAAATCTTAGAAGTATTGATTGACTCATTGAGCCTTTGTTAATATTATCAAATTTAACTTTTTAAAATAGGATTTTTGCAGGCATATATTTTTCTGTAAGAATAACATTTTGCTGTTTGACTTACCTGTTTTTTGCTTATTTGTGTGGTGACACATAAAATGTGGTTGTATGGAGGAAAAACAAGAGTTTATAGCGATGTAAGTCTTAAAATTTTACACCAAAACGGTTTTACAAGGGCAGTATCAAATTCCATCTCAAACTCATTAGGAGTGCCCTCCAAGATGAATAAGAAAAAATTAGGTTGATTCTCGCTGCAAATACTCTCATTTTGCAAAGGCAGGACTCATTGACTTAAGCTAGGTCCAATGAGTCTGAAATTGCAAATAACTCCATCCTTTTTGAAGTTTTAATATTAATCTTTCTTTACAAGAAAGATTTTTCACTCAATGCATAAAAGAAGAAAAGAAAACAATGAAAAAAAAACAACACAAATTTTTTGTTGGAAGCTCAAATCATACAATTTACCACTTCATTTCCCAAAGCCTTATCATCAAAATGTTTTTTCCTCTGCTGCATATCTGATTTTCTGTCATATGTGTTTGCCATCAAAGTATGCATGGATTTCTTGTTTGTGTAATTTATAATAGCTCACCATTTTCATATCTGATCAGCCTCAACTAGGCTTCTTCTTTCTATACAAGAGAAAAAAGTCTGTAACTTTTCAGTAGTCTTTATATAAAACACTGCAGCAAAATGTCCATTTTTATTGACTAAAGGGAATGATATACTATGTGCTTTCACGTTTTGAAAATGCTGTGTTTGTCTATACTTAACCATTAAGATTTTTTAACCTTAAATATGCATGTAAAATTTTTTAAGTTTTAATTTGTGTTTTTATACTGGTTAAAAATTGCTCTTCAGATTTCAGATTCCATATTCCTTATGATTTTTTAATTTTACTTTCCTCTGAATTTCCTTTTCTTTTTTAATTCCTTTGATTCTGGTGATTTTTTAATTTTAATTTTGTAATGCTTTGTGCTGAAGTCATCTTGGTTCTCCCTGTACTTGAGTTGAAACCGATTATGTTATAGATCAAATAAGTTTACATTGTGATATTTCTCTAGGATTAGTGTGCTTTATGGAATGATAGAAGCGAAAATTTAGTAATAATGAACATCAATAAAAATTGAGTGCAAGAACAAGAAAATGAAAACACACCGATAGGACATGTTATTTTTTTTTCGATATCGTTCAGCAAGATATGTACAATATTAATGTCAAGTTGACATGGTATTGTTGATAAAGGGAGGTGAATTATCATGATTAATTAAATCTAGCTATATTAATAAGAAATTGTCACCCTCATTCCACATTTGCCCCAGTCATTTTTGGATGTTGTGAGAAAAAATGGAAAAAGGGTTTTTCCTAACAATGTTTGACTTAGGCAAATTTAGGTTTTGTTTTAAAATAAAGTGCATCAATGGAACAATCAAATTGATCTTTGCAGTGGTTACCCAAAGCCTTC
>BLXT01005154.1:1514518-1529751 GCA_019648995.1 Plakobranchus ocellatus
CCCCCTTTTTCTTTGGTTTCTTTGGTACTTTTATATCAAGAAAGAGGATAATGCATATTTGATAACTGATTTCTTGCTAAAAAATATAAAGTAACTATAGTTTGAATGCAAATTAGTGATTTATGTGTTGTAGCTACAATTTTCTGTCCATATGTATTTTTATTGCCCTTTCCCTTTTTTTCATTTTCCAATTTCAGTGGAAAATACCTATGGGTAAAATGGACATGATATTGTCTATAGAAGCTTTTCTACAATTGTCTGTTTACTGTTGGTTTCTTTGTGTCTATAGCTTTCAATTGCATTTTTGAGTTTCTTTTGTTTTTTCTTTTGTCTGAGAATTTTAGAAAGAACTACTCATTCTTTAAATATTTCAGATTTTTTCTGACTCATGTGGATAAGCGTTCTTATCAACTATTTAAAAGAAAAATCTGTCTTTAGGGTTTATTTCTCATCACATATGAAAAAAATACAGAGATAGCAACTTTTGAACAAAAAAGAGAAAAATCCTGTAGATGAAAAGGAAAGAAAATTTGTTTTGAAATATTGAGTTTGTAGCCCAGAATCACCTTGCTTTTCACTCATTATCATCTTGCTTCTTATTTTTACTTACAGGCTCATCAACACCAACAGGCTTTGCATGATCCCAGCATAGCAGAAGAGAGAGTAGGCCTGCTGGGAGAAGATCCTGTAACTAGATCTGGCCAGCAGAACAAGCTCGGGTTAGTGCAATTATCCTTAACTTTCTGGCTGCTGGAGGCCTTTTAGCTACACTGCTGAGGTCCATGATCGGGACTGCTCACACTTTGCATGGCATACATTTGTCATTCTGGCAACTTTTTGCATTGTTTGTTTCTTCCCAAAAAATGTGTTAATTTTCAGAAGTAAAAAACTATCGTTGTTTATAATATAAAACCATTTTAACAAGCAGCATGGTTCATGGGTTTTTTTTCTTAAAAACTTACATTATTATGCCATTGCTTTGTTATAATTTTGTTCATATTTTAATTTACACAAACATTGGACATGTTTAATGTTTTGATGGATTTGATGGGCATGGATTAACAAATATTACTTTCCTAAGGTTTAGTATCTGAAAGTGCCCAATTTTAGCAGATTTTAGCCCTTAGCAGTTGGAAAGTTAAGTTAGTACAAATCTAGACTTTAAACATAGGAAAAGAAATTGAGAAATTGTTTTTACATTTTTTCAGAGTTAATTACATTAGGTGATCCAAGCCAGGTTAAGGTTCTTATATAATTGAACTCATTTAGTGTCGAGATAATAGAGACATTGGTATGTAATAAATGATCCATTCACAAATAAGAGAGGATCAAAACTGTCATGGAATTTATGTTTAAATAGTGTTTATTTTGCCAACCAGGATCACAATGTTCAATGGTATTGGTTGAACTTTTTTTTTTTAATTTTCTTATATATATATTTTTTTTAATTGCAAAATTTTTTTCACAGATCTGTTTGTTCTGTGAAAGGCTCTCTAAATAAAAAAAAAAAAGATTTTGTTATTTAGAATCCATTAAGTAAAGATCTTTCAGCAAATTGTTCTAAAACTCTATCTTAATTTACGTGAATGTCACAAAAGACTTCTTAATGTGAAACTTTAAAACTTTGTTTTGGCTTTCGGATATTGTTACTTGAATGAAAAAAAAAACCTCTTATTTTGCCAATAAGTCAAAAAATATGTTGAAGTTGAATTCTTAAATATTCTCAAGATTTTGTTTTGTGATGCTTTAATTCAAACATCATAAATGTTTGATTGGCACACCTTCCTAGTATTGCAAAAAATTCGAATTATTACTAAAAATGGATCAGATTACAAAAATATGAAAATGTCTGATTCATTACGAATTTTCATGGCTCAAGCTCAGCAAATCTGTGTTCTGTTCAGTGTAGGAGCCAGAGTTGCTGGATTGCTAGAAGAGGGCTTGTATTCTGAGCATTACTTAGAGGAGTGATCATTCTACTGAATGTAAAGACTGCAATGTTTATCAGAGCTGTAAATTTTAATTAAAATTTACAGATCACATATAAAGAAGGAAGTATTAGTGTTAATATGAGCTGCTCAAGGGGAAAAAAGAAAAAAAGAAACTCATTAGCATCAGAAGGGCGCATTTTTGCTGTCACTAACGTTGGGTCTAAATTACAAATTTTTTTCTCTTGGTTTACTTAATTGGAGATCCCAACTAGGCATGTATCGATTGGTAATATGGTGATAGTTCTTACATGAGTAAGGGTTGTAGACTTTCTTCCTTCAAACTGCCACCTTTACTAGGCAAGGACAAATCTGTACACATGTAGTTTTTATCTTTCTTCATTTAATAATAAAAAATGTTTCATTCCTAGGGTCACTTTTTGGGGATTACACTTCTCTCTCAGAATAAAAAACAATTATTATCATTGATTTGTTTTTGATAAAATATTTGCTCTTCCCTAGCTGATGTTTACAAACAAGTCTCTGTGATTGAGAATATTGTAGTGTAATTTTTTAAAGGATAATGAGAAAACTAAAGTGAGAAGGTAATAAGTGAAACTAGACAATGACCAATGTTATCTATTCCTGACTTAGACTTTGAAATGTGTACCATATGTTATGTTGTTTTAACTCTTCAGGTTTGTTGCTGGTGTCATTTTAAGAGAAAGAATTCCATCCTTTGAAGTTATGCTGTGGCGAGTGTGTCGGGGCAATGTATTCTTGAGACAGGCAGAAATTGAGGCACCACTAGAGGATCCAATTACAGTAAATATTAGTGTTTCAATAGAAAAGAATATTTGATAAAAGATTTTTATCTTAAGAAGATCACTTATTGTTCCTCCAAATAAATTTTTCTTCAATAGAATTTGATGGTAGTTGTTTTAATAAAAAAGACGCCTTTAGATTGGCTATTGAATGAAGATAGAAAGTGCAAACCTGTGGTTTTTTTCAATCTCTTAATGAATGTGGAGTTCATTTTTTTCCTGCTTTGCGTCGAAACTAGTTAGTTTTTTTATGCTTTTTCAGTACCAGAATTTCTATTTTAAAAAAAATCTATGTGGCTTTTTTTTTTTTCTGTTGATTTTGAATTTACTTGGTGAATGATTCAGTGTTGTAGCTTTTATTTGTACAATTTTAAAGAATTTTTGGAGATGATTTTTTTCTCGCAGGTGTGTAGTGGTTATGATATATATATTTTTTTGTTTTAAATAAAAACTGTTAAATTGACACTGTCAAGCATTAACACTTTTCTGTAAGATGACGATATATACACCATATATGAAAACTAAAGGGCCATGCTCCTCAGCCCACATACTCAAAACCATGGTAATATGTGTACAAAAAAGTTATGAAATATTTTATAGAATTTTTCAGGAGTTAATAGGTTCTAGGTTGGAAGACATTATACAATGTCATCATTTTACAGATAATGATGATTAGACCGACTTGTTAATCTGCGCCATGTCAGAGAACATTGTTATTCAGTATTGCTAAAAATTTGTCATTTTTTTTTCTTCTCTCACGACTTTTTTTTTTCAGCAGATTGATGTTTGACATAAATCTTATCATCATAGTTTTTAGACTTTTTACTTTGATTGGATATCAATTCTGAAATATCCAGGTTATAATTCATTTGATGTGTTGCTTTCCTCTATGAACTTTGTTGTTATTGTTTCAAAACTAGGTTTCTACGTCTCATTTCCACACTTCTCTTTGCCTTCTCGTTCCTTTTAATTCTTTCTAATTAAATTTCAAAGAGATGTGTAATGTTGTCACAAAACATGAGGTTTTGCAGAAAAATTTGAAATGTAAGACACTGATTTATTGTACTAGAGTGCTTCAAGCCTAGAATAGTAGATTTTAATATAAAAAACTGCTAGCCTTTCTTGAAGGTTATAAATGAATATTGATTTCAGGCTAAATTAAGATAAATTGCTTTAGGCAATAATCTCACTTAAAGTGTCAAACCATTTGAGGTAATATTTTTTTTTTTATGTTAGGAAGCAAGACACCAGAGAAAATGTCATATCCATATATACATAATTATAGTTGCTGTTATTTTCCTTCTACAGGGTGACAGTGTTTATAAGTCTGTATTTATCATCTTCTTTCAAGGAGAGCAGCTGAAGTCTCGCATCAAAAAAATTTGTGAAGGGTTAGTCATTGTTATGCATACAAGTTTATGTTGTTTTTCCATATATAGAACTTCTGTATTTCTTTTAACATTTTGCAGTGTCTCTGTTTTTTTCCACACACACATTCTCTCATATCATCCCCACCTTACCTCCTAAGATGAATTATTGATACCTAATGGGGTAGAGTTTTTTTGTTTTTTTTTTGTGTTGAGTCACATATCTTTCACCATCAGGATTTTTTCTTCACAATGGTGAATTTTTTTTTTTTCTAATAATATCAAAAGCAAAATTAGGAGAAGCTTCGTAAATGTTTTTTTCCTTTTTTCTTTATATTTCAGTTACCGAGCCACGCTTTACCCTTGCCCAGAAACACAAGCAGAGAGAAGAGAGATGGCAATTGGTGTCATGACGAGGATTGAGGATCTCAACACCGTAAGTCCAGCTGCTAATCTGGAAAGAAAGAAAATAATTTCAATGATTGTTATGGTCTTTGTTGGATTTTCGTATTTAGTTTTTTTTTTGTTTCCTGACGGTAAGACAGACCTGCCAACTATCTCGCAATTTGCGGGACAATTCCCGAAAATTAGTGTCTGTCCGGCAGTCCTGCATTTGATAGAAATGTCCCAGAATTCAGCTTTGTTTTGGGACAAAAAGTAATGCCGATTTTTGCTTTTCTCATTTATACTGCTCTTCTGCAAATAAAGGTACTTTTCTTTTAGTTTCCGTTTTTGTTTTCCTGGCATTCAGTATTATATCGATATACCTAATAATGATACTGCTTTATTATGGCGCTCTCTTTATATCTATGTAAACTTTTAAAAATAAAGCATTATGCACCAGTCTCCTTTATGTTTACAGTTCTTTCTTTCACTTTTCTCCCGATCGTCGATGTGAAAGTAAAGTTACTATTTAGAAGTGCTTTAGTTTTTTGTTACTGTTAATTATTTAGTTGCATCCACATGCTTAGGAAATGTTATTAATGATTACAACATAACTGAAGGAGAACTAGATCAATAGAATTTTCTCTGTAAATAGTCTAGAGTTAATGCTGAAGTCGATACTTTGTGCTTTATTTTTAATGAAGTCGTAAAATTTCTAGAACTGCGCATTAGGTCTAGATCGCAATAGGTATCTTTTGAAGATCAAGGTCTATTATATCTTGCAATTGTGATAATGTAAGTAGTCTTGATCCTTGCTTTAGATCTAGGTTTTGATCTATATTAAATCTACAGACCTATGTTAGTCATAATTTCATTTTTGTGATACATAGGCTTAAAGAGTAGATGCACTTAGATCTAGATCAAGATATAGACCCATATGGTGAATGAATTGATAGACTGTGAAATTGCGGAGAATTTGTAAAAATCTTTAGATTTAGAACAGTAGAGAAGATGGAATGTTCACTCAGGGGAGCCTTTTTTTTCTTTAATATTAGGCCTAGATGAAAATACAGTTCTGTGGTTGGCCTTTATTGCATCAAATTTCAAACAATGATGTTTTTCAAATTCATCCAAAGGATTTCTTATTTAATATTGGCCTTCTCACTACTCTTCTTAGTTACTTTATGAGAAAATCCTGATATTTTGATCTTTCGTCAGCATAAAAAATATTGTCTTGTTCTCATTTATGTCTAAATTTATATAAAACAAGACAGATGTATAATTCATAAGTTGTTTCACTGGTCTACATAAACACACTTTCAAATAACCAAGCATATATATCACTAAGGACAGCCAAAGCATTGAAAAAATGTTTTGAAGGATTAGCCTGGCCACAATTTTAATTTAAAAAAAATGCAACAAAAATCTGTCTTTGTAGTAAGGATAAAGAACATTTCAGTGATCTTAGTGGATAGAACTTATCCATATATATAGATGTGAGTCGTAATTACAACAGAGAAAATGAAAGAGGCACATTGCTGGATAGATCACCTCAAGGATTATGATCACAGACAAAAGGTTGGACACATTTTCAACCATCCAAGTGCATCAAGCCAGTTTTTACTTGCACTAGCATGGCTTCAAAGTGTCTAGCTACCTACACAAAGAGTTTTGTATCCTGCCAACCTGAACATCAGGCATTGCGACAGTTTCCTCTTGCACCACCATTTCTTGCTGGCTGCTTACATGCAACCAATTCTGTATCTTGCTAACTATTATGACATCAAACCAGTTAGCTCTGGCAGTTGCTTATCCTGGATTAATCTCTTGGCTGAATTGATTGAGCCTAGAAAAGGGATTGTGCTGGTTTACATTTCATTATCCATGTTTTAGGAAGTTTGTTGTATAATGTGCTGTACAATCTGGTTACATTTGAATCTCCAAACCATAAGTTGTTTGTTAACACTAAAATGTTGTCTGTCTGTTTTCTTGTAGACATGCGTGTGTGTGTGTCCCTGAAAACTATCCTTTATCCCTGAAAATGGACCTGGGTTCCCTGAAAACATTTTTAAGGTTGGCAGGTCTGGTAAGATAGTCCTGAATTGGGTGGCTAGTGTTCTGAAGACGCAGCAAAAGTAAAAATGGCAAGTAAGCAAAAGCAAACTTCCTCACACTATTGTAAGAGAGGAAAGATTCAATACTTTGCACCTGGTTCCCTTATTTTCTTCCCCATCATGATACTTAGGGTTTAGGGTTCTGGGTCCAAGGTATGAGGATAATTAATCAGCAGAAGTCCAGTGTGGAACCTGAGATGTGCATTATGATATAGAAAAGATAAAACAAAAAGTTCTTTGTCAACAATCCAAAGCCTTTTTATTTTTTAAAAAGTACTTTAAAGGTATTTGTTGTAATAGCTATTGCATGAAATAGTTCTTATTGTTTTTGTATTTGGGACAAGAAATATATTTTCAATCAACATGAATGGATCATAAGTATTATTCATTTTTTAGCCTGTTTTTTGGTCGCTTTTTTTTATTTATTTTTCCAATCCATAAGTATTTCTCACAAATTCTAACTCAACAAAATAACTTGTGGATGAAAATATATTTTCGAATTATAGAGGAGTATTATTTTTGCTGTCCAGGCCTTTAAGTACTGACAGGGTAGCGACAGGGTAGCTTTCACGCGTTTAGCAAACCTCATTCTTAGACTGATTGTATGTGCAAGACCATAGGAATTTCAATTCGTCTTCCCTTGGGGTTGAACAGGTTTTAGGCCAGACTCAAGACCACAGGCATCGAGTGCTGGTGGCCGCAGCAAAAAACATCAAAGTCTGGTCCATCAAGGTGCGCAAGATAAAGGCCATATACCACACACTGAACATGTTCAACTTGGACGTGACCCAGAAATGTCTCATTGCAGAGTGCTGGTGTCCTGTAGCAGATCTAGACCGCATTCAGCAAGCTCTCAGAAGTGGAACTGTAAGTACTGCCAAACAATATTCAGGCGTTTCATATATTTAGTTTGTTCATTGCCTCTACAGCTTTATATTTGCTATAAGCATATTTTTCTGTAATAGTTGTGTTATGGTAAAATATATGGGAAGTGGTGGTGCTATCAATAAACAGGTATAGCTACTTGAATGATGACCAGTTCAACCCCCATGAGACGCAACAAATTGTATCTGCATCCCTTTTCCACCCAGCATTAATGGGATAGATAGGTCTCTTGAAAAGCAAGGTGGTGAGGAAAGCTTAGCATGCCTCTCAATGTGGGCTGAAAATCAAGCTTATATTAGCCTGTAGACAGTTTGCAATGTAATGTTTGATATGAATAAGATTTTGATTTTAGGCTTTAATTCTAATAGAAATTCAAACTGAGAGCGTGCAATCAAATATCTTGAGATCAGTCTAAAAAAGATGGATTTTAATATCCAGCTTTTGCATAAAGTAATTTTTACATTTGTGTCTGAATGACTCAGAAATATATTTTGTACATTTCAAATCATGCATAAAGTAGGATCCTGGTTTCTCTGAACTTTGAAATGGTGAAAACTGGATAGACTTTTGTCCATAGTAGATATCAAATTCAAAAAAAAAATTTACAGCTTTTTTAAAAAGACAACAACAACAACAACAAAAAAAAAAAGAACTCTAAAACATTGCAAAATGTAGCATGTAAAAAAAAACGCCCCAGATATTCCTTTTATTCACAGTTGCATGATTAAAATACTTATATACGAATCATAACATGGATTGTTTTTAATCCTCGAGTTTTCATCAAATTTGGGACATAAGTGACAATGTAATTTCAATGAAAATTTTACTCTAATCTGAATCCATGATCAGAAGTTGAAACTGTGAAGTCTAATCTGGCATTTTGTCGAATATGAAAATGCTTTTGAAAACTCCAGGAAATTCTAATCATGTTTGGGCTTTTGTTTCATAGACTTACAACCTCACAAAATTGACTCTTTAGTTAAAATGGTGTTTTAAATATTAGTTTGATTCTGATTTGAATCCAGGAGCGTAGTGGAAGCAGCGTACCATCTATCATTAACCGCATGCAGACACGAATGGTGCCTCCCACCTATAATCGCTGTAACAAATTTACTCAAGGTTTCCAGAACATTGTTGATGCCTACGGGGTGTCCTGCTACAGAGAAGTCAATCCAGGTGTGTAGTAATATCAAGTTGAAATAAACACATACGTTTTTATAGTTTTATTCATATTAAGGAAGTAATCCAAAAAAAGTAGTCATATTGCAGTTCTGCAAATCAAGTTCTGAAAGTAAAGAAATAAAAATTAACCATTTTTTTAATCACAGAAAGTCTGTCGCGTGTTTGGAAAAGCTGTGCAAATAGAAGTATTTTGCACCCCTACAGTTCCAGGTTTTCAAATAAAGACAAGCTTACAGAACCACATATTGACTCATTTTATGGGATCTCTATGATTTTTTACCATGGCTGGCATTACTAGGTATGCCACTTTTGCAGTTAAACTCAAAGTCTATCTTTTTGCTTGTAGTGGAGATTTTTTATTACATTATTTCCACAGGGGGATCTACTTGTACCTACTTAATTTACCCTAATTTTTTGCTGTGGTATTACAATTTGGGGAATATGAAATGCACTGAAACAAGATAAAGATTTGTAAAATAAGAAATGCAATTTCTTGATAGTTTGCAAGTGCTTTTTGCTGTGATACATGGGCACATGGGCCACAGCCTCTTTATGTTCCTATTTGCTTTAACTTGTGTAAAATTTAGATAATGTAGCATGTATGTCTTTATTTCAGCTCCCTTCACGTGTATCACATTCCCTTTTCTGTTTGCTGTGATGTTTGGGGACATGGGCCATGGCCTTATCATGTTCCTTTTTGCTCTCTTCCTCGTCCTGAAAGAAAAGCAGCTAGAGGCAAAGAAAATTCAGAATGAGGTCAGTTCTCATTAGTATGAGATAGAGAAATCAAAGCTGTATTTTCAATCACAAAAGGAAAAAGAGGAGCATTCACGCTCAGTTTTCATCTTAGTTTAAATTTACTTCAAAAAGAGCAAATCACTAAAGATGGAAAATGTTACAAGATAAGGTTAAAAGCATGAAAGTAAGAGTGATAAGCAATAGGTGAAAGGGTGTAGCAGACAAAAGCAGTACCAGTTATTGGAAAGTCTTGTCACAATTCACAAACATACACAAGCATGCACATACACATATACAGGCAGACCCAAAAAAGTGAAAGCAGCATTATACTTAAGTACGTAGAGTTCTAATTTCAATTTTATTCTCTATGACTTTGTAGCAAAATTAAGCTTGCTTAGATTTTTACCTTGTATGAAAATGCACAGGAAACATAGTTGACGGTTTGCCAAAGTGCTGTTTGCCATTATTGTTATGTTTCAAAGATTTCTTTCTTATTTGAAACAATTGAACATATTGATGCATAAATCTTAAGCTTGAGAATGTAATGGTACAAAAAAAGTAATGCTTTTTTTTTTTTTTTAATCAGTTTTGAATGCATCCTTGCTTTGTAAATTATCCAATCAACTTTCAAACATATCAAGGATGATCAGATTACTAAAATAGTGGCCCCCCACCAACATTTAAAGCTCATTTACCACAAAATAAAGAGACAGAGACCAATTTTTTTTTCACATGGAGCTACTTTACATGAATTATACCTCACTGATACTCAATTACCCTCTTCAATTTTGAAATTGGTGATTTTTTTTTCAAACAGTCAAATAAGAGAAAAAATTTTGGGGCTCACCTTTTGGTCATTGCTCATGTAGATCTAGCACATTTGAGTACAGATAGGAGAGTTACAACATGATTGACACTTAACTTGTTCACTACCCTAAGCCGGTTTTTCCGGCTCAAAATATTACTACGTTTGGACCCAAAGCCGGTAAAACCGGTTCAGTATAAATGGGTTAGTATTTGAATGAAGTACTAAATGTACGTTAATTTATTTTTGCGCATGCGCAAGATGTACACTTTTCTTCCTTTTTCACATAGTTTGAACGTAGAAATAGCTGTTTACATCCATATTTTGTTAAATTTTCAATCTATATATGCATCAGGGGCTGTAATTCATCAAATTGATAGCAATTTCTTTATTTTGCTATAAATCAAAAAGTATTGAACATTTTTTAACAATTTTTGGTATTTAAATATCAATGTAATCACAATATATAAAAATCTACCTTTCAAGGCCAATAAATTATCAATAGATTTACTACTGTGTTATAAATCGTCATATTTTGTTGAAATTTTTTTTACCAATTTTTTTTTAATCACTTTGCCGCTTTTTCAAAATGTAATAATGAACAAATTTTCTTTTTTGGTGCTTATTTATAGAAACTAGACCCAATTCCCTTCAATTCGATATATAATTTGTATGGTTTTATCCTGTAGAAAATTTCTATATTAGCTTTTTACAAAATGATAGCCAATTTTAGAAAAATCCCATTCTACCCTTGTGTCCAGTCGTAAAATATGTGTGGATAGTGAATCAGTTAATTTTAATACTAAGAGGAGATTTTGATAAAGCTTTCACTTTTTAGGATTTTTTGCTTTGATAATCTATTATTTCTTTTCCTGATGTGATGTCATGCTAAAGGTATTTATTGTAGATATTATTTCTTTGTAAAGAAATGTACTATCTTGCTTATGCCTGTCCTTGTTTTATGATTTAAATTTTTCATTTCCAGTTTCTATAGCAACTTTTTGGGGATTTTTGTCTTACTTAAATATCATCATAAACATCACTTGTTTCCCCTCTTTTTTTCAGATCTTCAATACCTTCTTTGGAGGCAGATACATCATTCTTCTGATGGGAGCGTTTTCAGTTTATGCAGGACTGATGTACAATGATATATTCTCTAAATCACTGAACCTCTTTGGATGCCAATGGGTCCTCTCGCCATTGTAAGTGTTCGGATATCCTGTATGACTGGTTAGTTCAGTTTTTCTGAACAATTGAAACCTTCAGCTAGTTGCCAACTAGTATATTTTGAAGACATACTGGTCATCACCTCAACAAAATATAGTTTCTGTTAACAATTTTTTAGTTGAATTTGAGATTGTCTTCCCAAAATTTTAGTGTTATAATGCATCTACATTTGCATCGTCCAATAAAGCAATTACTATGAAACATTTTAATGTGGCCAGTGTATGCAAACTTATTGGCACCCTGATTTTAATTTATGCCTTTGTCTCAAAAGAAAGTTACAACTATTTGAAAGAGACTGCGGAGCCAATGATTCAAGTTGTTTGCTATTATCATTTTTTGTTACAGGTCTCCAGAGTACAATGTAATCACTTCAAAACCCGAAGAGAGGATATTTGTAGATCCTAATGGCACTTTTACTGGCACCTCTTACCCTATAGGCGTGGACCCTGTGAGTAAACATTTTTATTTATTGCATTACAAGAGGATTAAAATGTCTCCTCAATATTTATATTAAAAGCATTTAATAACTAAAGAGTCCTTAGAGTATAGGAAAGGCTAAATGCCAAAAGTAATGGAGAATAATTATAACGGTAAGAGGATTCAGATGGCCCTGTATCTTATCAGCATTATGACTAAAGAATCTTTAGAATCTTTAGAATAAAATAAAATGTACATAACAGTAAGAGGATTAAGATGTCTTTTGATCTTTTCATTATTTATAGCAAAAGAATCCTTAGTGTTGAGGAATATCCATTGCTAGAATATTTAGTATATCAGGATGATAGCTTTAGTTACAGATTCAAAGAAAGGTCTTTTGAAGCATCTGGATATTATGAATCTAAATCATTAAAAAATGAATTCACAATGGAAACAAAAAGTATCTTTGTAGCACAAATTTGGCAGTTTTGTTTTTGTGAACTTTATTTGAACCTTTAATTGCAGGGAAGCATCATTGGTTTTAGCAACAGTATCAACTCATGCATCAAAATGAATAAATAACATACTTGCCCTTACAACTTTCACATATCAGTACTCGTTTTTCTTTTAATCTCTGTGTGTCCTTAGATATGGTCCCTAGCAAAGAACAAGATTGCCTTCAATAATTCTTTGAAGATGAAGATGTCCATTATTCTTGGCGTGTCTCAAATGTTCTTTGGCATTGCACTCAGTTTCCTCAACCACAGGTGAAAACTTCTTTTGATTTATTTGTTGAGAAACCAGACAAATGACACAAATAACCCTACTGAATTAAAACAAAAACTAAAAAAATCCCCAATTTTTGGGGGTCCTTAAAATGCTTTTATAAGACTTCTATTAAGTTGCAGAAGCTATGTTTTGCTACCTAAGTTTTTCCATTATAAATCTCTTAAAATGTATTCATTTGGACTGGTGTCAAATTATATACTGATCTATTGTTTTGTTACACGTCGGAGATGTTTATGTAGAGGGCTGCAAAAATTTTTGTAAGAATGAGTTAAACCAATTTTTCCTGGGTACATGTAGTATATCTGCCTCACAGAATGAGTAGCGTTATGATTCTACATGATTGACTTTACATGAAAATTATCAATTGTAGGGGTGCAAACTACTCGTATATTTATGCGAAGAACTTTCTATAGACATCTTGTACATAAAGCATTGGAAATTTTTGCATAAGAAAATACATTGGTCTGATCTTGTAATGTTGAACCATAACCTGGCTCGTTTTGCAAGAGTAAGTCTGATAAGATAAGTTGTGGGATGAAAAAAACAATAACAACAAAAAATAGAAAAGCAAGGTGACCTTCACACCCTATTCCCCCTCCCCCCCTGCAAAACAAACAAAAAAAAAAAGCATGCTTTGCTGTCATGGGTTATAATAATCAATTTGTCATCTGGTTTCTTCTGGTTTTGCAATCTCCATGTTTAAACAGGGATTTTGCAGAATTGTTTCCTGTATTTCCTCTCTTCTGCAGACATTTCCAGAGGCCTCTGAATATAATCTTTGACTTCATTCCCATGGTGGTTTTCCTGTTCTGTATGTTCGGATATCTGGTCATCATGATCTTTGTCAAGTGGCTGAAGTACTCGTCAACCAGTAAACCGCAGCCTCCCAGTCTGTTAATTGGTAAGCACTGGTTTTAACCCAAGAAATGTCAAGGGAGGATTAAATCAACGGATATGCCTGATGTCCACATTTTTGTGGTGTGAAAAAATGGACATTTTCTTTTAAAGTCAATAAATCGTACCACAGTTATATGTACATTGTTTATTGTTTAATGACACCTTTTGGATTAAATGTGGTAAGACATGATGAAGATTTGGTCTGGAATTCAGTTGCATCATTTCACGTAATTAGATCAGAAACTGACACCATCAAAGCAAGGGGATAAATCAGGTTGTCTATTTTTTAAAGAAATCATTTTGGCCCAGCCATCATCTTTTGTGCTTCAATATCTAGAGTTTCAGATTTTTTTGCCTTTTTCTTATTCTTAAGTTAATTTATTTATTGTTTTGCTGGGTTTTTTTTTGTTTTTTTTTAAGGGAAAAGGTGCCTTTTTTGTATTCCTTAAAAAGAGTTGGAATAACTTTTGATTATGCACATGAGCACTTGGCAAAAGGTGGACCCCAAAATTGTGTCAATTTTTGGATGCATTTTGAAAAAAAGAATCTCGAATTTCAAAAGGAAAAACCCAATTCAGTATCAATGATGTAATATTCATGCAGAGTTGGATAGCAGGAGTAGATCCATGTAAAAAAGATTGCTCTGTGTCTCTTCACTTGGTGGTGACTGAGCTTAATATGATGATGGGTGACCGCTTTTTTTTGGTAATTTTGTCGTCATAGTTATGTTCGAACTTATTATTTAGTTAATTTAGACAGCAAGAATGCATTTAAAACTGAATTTTTTAAACATGAAGCAAGACTTTGTATGCCATTACACTCACAAAATCAAAATTTATGTATTGATGAGTTAATTTTTTTCAAATAGGGCTTGTAGAAAATCTTGATGACAGCCCACATTTGGCAAACCCTCATATATGAAATATTCTGTAATAAATGATAATATGAAGGCAAGTTAAGTCAACTGTAGACAAAGTTATCGTTTAAAAAATTGTTTACATGAACAAAAATAATTTTAAAACAAAATATATTTTCAAAATTTTTGGAAAAAAAAATCATGAATGCTCAATGCATTTGGATTACAGTAGAGGCTGAATTTTAACTGATCAGCTCCAATTCAGCAAAGTCTTTTGAAATCTTAGACAAGAAATGCAAAGAAAATATATCCTTTTCACATGATTAAATGGTTATACTGTTGGTTGACAAATTGGAAAACAGTCTAACATCCAGTTTTCCTTTTTTTTGTGTGTGTGCATATCTAGAGGTCTTGCCAAACAGTTAAAGCCATCAGGTTATTGATTAACGTATCTTTTTCCATTATGTCAGCTGTACTACTGATACTGCTTTATTTTTTGTGTTTACCTGACCAGCCATCACGTTATTGATTAACATATCTGTTTTCATTATGTCAGCTGTACTACTGATACTGCTTTATTTTTTTTGTTTACCTGACCAGGTCTAATAAACATGTTCCTGTTCAACTATAAAGACGGTGAGGACAATATGATTTACAGCGGCCAGGTGCGTGTGCTTTTGTATTCAGCTTTTTTCTTGATCATGAAATTTTGATTAGATAAAAATGGAAACTATGAGCTGCATATTGAAAAACTTAAGTTTGGACTTTAATCTGATGTCTATAAAAAAAAAAAACCAACAAAAAACCCCCAAAAACCCCA
>BLXT01005154.1:1530660-1541529 GCA_019648995.1 Plakobranchus ocellatus
AGATCTCTTTTGCATGGCCATGTAAATGACTGTGTAAGGCTCAAAAAAATTAATTTACAGAGTTGCAATTGAAGATGAAATATTGCATGAAATCTTGACAGTATGGATAATAGCTGAGTATCTTTTCTTTCTCTTAAAGTGGGAGGTTTTATGACAAAAAATAGGCAACCTTGTCTCTAGATAAACTCACCTTACTATTTTACTAGTTCATCCGACCTCTCTTCCTCTGACCTTCAATCTGGGGGTCAAGGCTTTTATGATGGCATTTGTGTCCTTACAATGTATTTATCTTATAAATATAAAATATGCATAAATAAATACGATCATGTATTGATATGGTGTGCTTGAATCAAAGCTACTCTTTATCGTGGTGTCCTGAAAAGAAAAATTCTAAAACTTCTTTTTCCTTTGCGTTGGTTTTTTCAGCAAGGATTTCAGAGCTTCTTAGTGATTGTAGCTGTGCTATGTGTTCCATGGATGATGTTAGGCAAAACAATATACCAGCGTTACTTGAAACGTTATGGGCAGGTAAGCTTGCTCCTCTCACTTGAATATTCAATGTCTTTGTTCGCCAGTGAAATAGATTATTTTGTGGAAGATTTGTTTTAAAAAAAAATGTGCCATTGAAGAATAGTGATCATGGTTTCAATAGAGCTCTCCAAATGTTGATTTCAAGAACTATCAAACACTGCAGGATTCCTCTATAGGTAATGAGTGTGAACCTGGATGTGAAATTTGATAATTATGACTTTGTGGCGATAATGCACATCATTCAGCCAATGCAAGCATAAGTTCAAGATTAATTTATTTTTTATTTATTTCTTAGTTTATATAACATGAACATGAATATGAACTCTTGTGTACAAACCAAACATCTGTGTAGTGTCATCACAAAATTAAAGGTTTTGCACATTGAACAGGTCTTATATAAATATTGGTTTAGATTACTGTTAACATTTTACACTGAAATAAGTTGTCATAAGTTGTATAGAGGGGATTAATGTTAATTGATATCCATGGATTCACTGCAACACGAAGTTCGTTTTTTTCCACATATCAGCTGATTGTTGCTTCAAAATTTTCTTTCTGTCCTGACAAGATAAAAATTTCTGAAGTAGTGCTTGGTCCTCAATGAACATTTAGAATTTGTTACTTATCATTTGCATAAGCCATTGAGCATGTTGTATTTGTGTCTATGTTTTACAATATTTGTGTAATGAAAGATTCTGCATGATATTGTGGTTGTTCATATACCAAGGCAAATGGATTTTTTGCGTGGAACATTTAGGTTCTTTTACTTACTTGAGCACCCATTTCACGTTTGTTTATGAATTGATGTACTTCTCATAGTGTTCTTTTTGTTATAAATGCAAAATTATGAAGACAAGGTTGGATTGAAGTGGTTCTATTGTCATTGGGCCCTTTACTTCATTTCATAAGTAGCTGAAGAACCAAACTGTGAAGGTTAAAATGTTATACAATTTAGAAAGCAGGATCTGGTCATGTTAAAATTTGTATTGCAAGGAACCATAGGGCTTTTGATAAGTATGGCTATTTTGTTTCTTTCCAGTACTTTCAAAGAAATAAAAAAAAAAATGAAATTTTTATCTCTTATTATTTTGCTGTTGTGAAAATGGCCTCAAAAATATAAAGATAAAAGTAAAAAGTATCATGTGTAAAATTATACTTTGATAATAATAAAAATATGGAACTAGTTACTCCCTGTTTATAATGCAAATATACAACTTTTTCACTGATCATCATTTTTTTAAAAGTTTAAACTCAATTGCAATGAGAAATTTTTTTGTTTTGAAATTCTAAAGCCCTCGATATTTTCTCCTGTGACAAAAATTTCCTTGGCTGCCTCATATATTGTAGATAGGACAGACAAATACATTTAAATTTTCACTTTCACCGCAGCCCAGGGCAATCTCATGTGGAGATAAATACCTTGATTCAGAGTTCTTTCATCAACAAGCTCTGCAGCCTGTAATACATACATAAATGGAGACAGCACTGTGCAATGTGGCAAGTTTGAAGTACTTCTCAACACGGCCAGTTAATAGTTTCAGAAATTCTTGACTATATCAAATCAAGAAACATAGATCTTTGGCCTATTAATACTTACAAAAGTGTAATTATTATTATTATTAATAAGATTATTGAAATCTGCATTTGATGTGCTTGTTCAAAAACTCTTGTCACAGTAAAATTTGATTTGTGCAACAGTAGTAATGGAAGTGACTCACAGCTGCTTGAAGGAAGAAAAACTGTACAAAGATGTAAGGGAAGCAATTGCAGTGTATTGATGTTTGTACATAATTATGTTTAAAACTTTATAAAACAAGCCTCCCAGAAATATTTTGCCCATTTAAAAATGCACCAAGGATGGACCATTGTTTAACTAAAAATTTATTTTATTTTTTGCCTTCCCATTCTGTAACTCCATGGTAAGAAGTGAGCATTAACAGAACCAACCAATTCTATTTACTAGCCTGTGGTCACCTTTCACCCGTTGGGTAGCTAGGTGACTTGATGAGGTTTCAATGACAGGAAAGAAAAGCCAAAATAGTGCAATTATGTCAGGGCCTGTCCCCTGGTTATCCTGTATCCTTTATTAATATAAATCAGGCAAGGACATGTCTTCTGGTTATCCTGTAATTTTTCTGTGACATAAATTAGGTCAGGATCTGTCCTCTGGATATACTGCATTCTTACTGTATGTGGCTCCCCTTTTTAGTTTACGCCAGCAAAAAGGAGAAGTTTTTAAAAATCTCATTGAAAAAAAAACTGTAGTTATTGTTATCATGGTTCATCAAAAAGAACCATGAAGTATAAGGGAAAAAAATGTGACCTGTCAGAGGTTGACTGTGAGTAGCTAGAGATATTTGTAGGGAAAAATGTCGTTGCATATCTTTGAGAGGCAATTATTTTTTATGTGCAAAAAATATTAAATGTTTTTTTTCTCTCGATATCTTCAAATTTTTGTATTCAGGCAAATCCTTGCAAACAACTCATTTTATGCTGCCGGGTCTCAAATCAATATTCATCAATAGATGAATAAATCTTTCACAAAACATGGTCATAACGCTTATGAAAAATATACTTTTTTTACCAAGATATAAAAAATCTCAATTCTCATTATTGTCTCAATAGCATATAAAACTTATCTGGATTTATGTTTAAAACTCTCATTTTGTTGGACTTTACGTGTAAGATGAAAATTTACATTTTGAAGATTAAAATGTATTTTTGATATGAGGATAATATTTGATTGTCTTCATTCTCATTTCATTGATTTGGATATTTTGTTATGGTGGAAGTTATGGGCAGGATGATTTTTTTGCTTCTTTATAGAATTTTTTAAAAGGCTTTAAAATTTGAATTCTCAAGAGGAAATGGGTATTTTCTTTGCATTTTCCACCATTTCAAAGCTAGTAGAAAGACATTGGGTAAATAAGCAAAGAATTTGTAATTTTGACATAACACTCATTGGATCTGTAGCAAGTGTCACTTTTTTAGATGAACTGTGTTCAGATTTAGGTCGATTTTCCTTGGCCACATTTTTATATGCAAGTTCGTTGTGTGGTCGTTCCCAGAAGCGTTCGTTTCAGCCACTGCACAGAGAGGAAGATGCTGAGGAAGAAGTTATGTTTCTTAATATGAGTTCTCGCAGCTCAGACAACTCTTCTTCCAACGGCAAGCACCATACTGCAAATGACAATGAGGTGACGCTTTTACTCTGTGGCAACTCCGCCACATTTGCCCACAGTCTGCTTCTACACATTTTTTGTTCCTTATTGGGTTTTATTTAATTTTTTTTTTTTTTGGTGCATGGTGAAAACACATCACTTATAAGAGGTTTTGGTTTTGTCATATGCTTCTTTGCCTATTAGTTCATAGGCATAGAAAAGTTCAGAAATGTTGATTTGAAGTGGAAATTTTCTAGAGACAAGTCGGAGGAGGGAGGACAAATTAGTGAGTTTTATTTTTAAATAAACAAAAGAATATGAATTTGATACTTGGCGCTCATCAAATAATGTGTCTCTTCATCATAACATGACCTGGTTTGGCTGGAGGAAAGTTATAGGTATGAAATCATTCATTACAAATAGGAGTTGATCCCAGACTTTTTTGGCTCAGGTGTGGGGTCAGTGGTAGGCTTTAACATCTAAATGACTGAAACATTCTTGCAGAGTTCTGGGCAAATTACCCACCGACCTAGTCAACAATGTCTTTCATTTGATATGAAAAACAGAAACTATGAGAGTCTTGCAAATGTTGCTAGAAAATGTCAGTATAAAACGTACACTATGGAACATTTGGAACATCTATCTTCATCGATATAATTGATTTTGCTGCCAAGCGTCTCAATTTTGGTCTCTTCGATAGTGGGAATATTTTTCTATATTTTTTTCTGGGAAAAGATAGCTAGCTATGGAGCTATTTAATTTGATGGAATATCATCTAGTTTTGTGAAAAGAGGCCTAACTTTTGTGCGTTTTTAATCGTGGGAATACTAATAGTATAAATAAATATCAATTTTATGTACATTATTACGTAAGTCTGTAAAGAGCGCATTTATATTTTGATGATTACATTTATTTATTTATTTTTTTTTAGCACATTATTCCTTTTTCTTTCACAAATTGAGAAAAGCTTTCAATTAGTTTCATTTCATGTAGTTTATGCTTTTCTTTTTGTTTTTTTTAATTTCTTTTTCTTCTGATAGATTTTCAAAACTAACTGATTTAGCCCTGTGAGATTGTAGTCCCCGTCAAATGAGGGTGACATTCGAAGTTTCCATTAGCCATAGGTACAGTTGAAGTAAGATTAGGGGGTTCCCCCTAGTAATTTACCAAAAATAATTAACAAATCATCATCTGTCTTCTTATTCACTGTAAGTGTTTTTTTTTCCAAACCTTATAAGTTTGTAGTTCTTTGGAGTAGGTTAAATGATTTGTATGGGATGAAGCTATCGAGTGGTAAGGCCAGCACATCAGCTGGTAAAAGGTCTAAACCACTGGTGTAAGTTGTTTAAGTTATTGACTCTCTTGTTTCTTCTGTTGCAGGAGATTTAGATCTTTATTGAGACAAGGAAAGTCAGAAAGTGAAAGTGATAGGGATTAGTATGGCTCCTCCGTTGATGATAAACTGAACTCTGATAGATCTAGATTTAGACTTTCTAGACTCAGTCAGGAAATAGGTGTTATTCTTCAGATCATCTTTATTTTGAAAATTGCTTTTCTTCTTCTTTTCACAATCTCTTTTAAGCATCAGTTGATTTACTGCAAACTAAAACTTATTTCCTCATCATAGCAAAGAAAAAAAAAATTAAATTGATGAGATACATTTTTGAAGAAGACAAATCTTTTTTTCTTCTAGCTATTTCTTTAATTAGGTATAAATTCTATATTTCCATGGAATTGTGACCCTATAGAATGTGTGGAATTCTTGTAGGGATTACAATAATGTACAATGCTCTATTTAGATTATGTAAGTTAGTTTGTGCATTTTTATACCACAGGACTCAACTAGAGCTAACAATATTAATGAAACATAATGAGAAAAATAATGCTTCTTGGCTTCTTAGCTTTTTTCTTATTTTTTTGATAACCAGAATTAAATAGTTCATATTTGAGGCTTATCTTTACTTGCATGATTTCTGCAATGCATGCTATTATCTTGTAACTGTGGGACTTTTGCCTGAGCTGAATGCTTTATGAGGTTTTTGGTGGGATATCTATGTTAATCATAGCAGCAATCATTAATATTCCTGGTGGACTCTTAACTTTATCATGATCCCAAGTTTTCCTGCATTGGGCAAAAATTTTGATCTTTCCCATCTCCTATAGCACCAACAAGACTTTTCCTGACTCAATGGGACCTTAAAAAATATCTAATTAGGTTAATTGTTAAGGTTAAGGGTTAAGGGCCAGGGATAGGGGTTAGGGGTTAAGATTTGTGGTTACAAAATTAGATATAAGTATTTTTTGATTGTTCTGCTGGGCTCTTCTGTTAGGCTCTTAGTTTTTATTGCAATCCCTTTTTACCCTATATTTAATGACAAGTTTGATTCTCTCCATTCTCCTTAAACACCATTTAGAGTTTTTCCTTCTGAAAAAGGCCTTAGATTCAATTGTCTGTGTCTCACAAGTAATGAGCTGGGGTCATGAAGAAAGGAACCTATCACTCTGATTGAATAATTTAAATTTTTGTTAGGCACTTGATTAAAACAACGATGAAGATGAGTTGATTTCAGGTTTTAGATCTTCTTTTTTCTAATGTACAAAGTTGCACATATTTTGCTCTCTTTCTCAAATGTGATGTTTATACAATGATATTTTTAGACTAACTATAATTGTCAATCTCATTTTTTATGTATTTGTCACAAAAACTTGATGACTTTAATCTTACATTGATGCAAATGTATTGAAAGAACATCATTTGATAGTAATATCCGGCTCCCTGTCAAGCCTTTTCCATTCTTGTCATGGGCTTTTTCTCAAAAGAATATTGTGATGCATATTTCTTTTTTCTTCTTCCCCCCAAAGATTAAGTGTAAAATTTATTTTTTTTTTGTCTCTAACATAATTTAAGATGCGATGACTTAACTCGGTCCTTAATTCAAACAAACCTACATGATGCAGTATGGATTGAAATTTCTTGAGACCAAATCAAAATGAGTGGCAAGTTGCATTTTAAGCATTTCCAATCATGAGATAAAAAGTATAAGCTAGTGAATTTAACTTTTTTTTTTTNNNGGGGGGAGGAGGGGGAGGAGGAGGAGGAAGTAGTGGTGAGAAACCATGCCCTATGATTATTTTTTCAAATGTGTTGCAAATATAATTACTCCGTTAAACCTTTCCTTTCAGACATATTAGAAAAGTTCAAGATAAAGTGTAGAAATCTAACTATTTATAGCCTCTTAGCGAAACTCATAAGAAGAGAAAATATGAAAGTGTTTTTTCCCTCTTTAATTATAATACTGATAACAAAAAATGTAAACAAGCATTTCTTGGCATACTTTAACGTAGCTCTGTATAGTATTCACCCTTGCTCTGTTCACAGAAAGAATGGAATATGTCATTTACTTGGGAGCAAATAAATGTGTAATGTTACTATATTGGTCTGGTTTAAAGATAATTATGTTTACAACGACTAGCTTTGGAACCTCATATGGAAATAGACCAACACTTCTGATTAAGTAATTTCGATTTTCCCCCCTTCTATTTTGTGAAATGTTAAAAGAGGTGGAAGGCGGCTCCTTGTAGCAGGAGTTCTTTTTTTTTAAACTGGGTCTTTTCCATGTTGTTTTGATGTAATTTTTTATTTCCTCTTTTTAGGCCATTACCGTTGCTTGACACAATTCAAAGATGCTGATAAAAACAATAACAAAGTAGTATTCATTTTTTTATTGCCATCTGTGGTGATTGTGGTGATGTAGGCTTTGAAGGAAGAGAACTTTTTCCAAGTTACTTCTGAATGTTACCAAAGACAAAGAAAATATCCTAACATCTTGAGCATTTATATTTTTGACAGATTTAGTGAGTCCATAATATATAGCTCTCTCTATACTGTATGCTGAAACTCAAAACTTTGGTTCCTTGCTCTCCCCTCACTACTATAAGGCAACATGTGGTGGTGAAAATGGTATATGTGCTTGTACCATGTCTTGGTGCATTCTGCTAAGGGATGCATGTGTAAGTAGTGATTCAGATCATTAATTATGCTTGCTTGTGATGTCTTACGTCAATTTAGGGAATAAGGTAACCTCAGGCTGTTTTGGGATACCTTGCATTCTATAGTGCAGGTCTTAAGTTAAATTTGATACCAGTTTTATGTCATTCAGATAATTGTTTGTCTGAGATATGCTCATTCAAGCATCATTGACAACCAGAATCATATTGAATTGAGAAAATAAAGTTTGAAGATTTTTTACTTTTCTATCAAGGAAGGTATTTTAAAACAAAGAACTAACCAGACTGAAAGATTAATGATTTTTAAAAAATTAGAAGATGAATCGAAATTTTAAAAAAGAGTGCCAAAAAAGAAATAGATGATCTACTTTTCAGTCAAATATTTCAATAGACTAGGTACCTTATGCCCCAAATTGACAGAATGCATCATATTTTTCTTTTCCTATAATCAGTCTACCATTCCATATTATATATCTATATATAGTTTAAGATCCTGTGTTTGCCAACCAGACCTCTAATGATTTTAACATATTAATATCCCTCACTGCGGGATTTTTTTTTTGTTTTTTAAAACTTTGATGAATAGCAGGCTTTAAGCACAAAACAACAGGTTGTATCTTCTTATTCCAGGGATTCCAGTTTTCCAATTAAAACAGGATTTCTGACTTTATGCCTTATTTTTATAACTTAAAAGTCAATTGTACTTAACTACATCTTCGAGAAAACTATTTATAACTATGTAAGTTTCCTGCTTTTTTTTGTCAGAGGCAACTGGCATCTCTGTTATTTAGTGATTCTGATTTAAAGCACACACAGTTTTCAGTTTGTTGTAATGTGTCAGATTTATTTAGTCTTGCAACAAAAAATTATACTATTCCAAAGTAAATGTACAATGATTTTTTTTAAAGCTATAGTGTGGGAATGAGATCGCAAAAAAGGGCAAGAATAAGAGTCCTTAAATGGAAGTGTAAGACAGAATTTTCTAATTACTTTTAAATTGTTTGATGCTCAGAGTTTTTGACTTCTTAACCTAGCAATGAGGTAATTAGAGCATATCAGCCACATTTTGTTGCTTTTACAATATGGCTTTCAAAATCGTCATTCACTTAAGATAATTTTTAAAAAAAAAAAAGAAAAAAATATTTTAGACTTGGACACCTTTTCATGAAATTTGGACAGAAACATGATTTTTTTCTTTTCCCGTCGGCTTATTCATACAGCTCAAAGCTTATAATATCCTAAATCTGTCTTTTGACTGATATTCTATGGTGTCTCACATAACTATTTTCTTTCTTGAAAACTCTGCACAGGCAGCAGATTTTTATGAAATGATTAAAAACTTTAATTTTTTGCTTACTTCATTTTGACATGTAAGAAATTGAGTTTTTCTCTGTCAAGAATGGTACCTCATGCTGAAATGTTGTTTGTGGATTCTTATCATTGATTGCAATTTGTTTCAAAATTATAGCATGAAATATGTACTTTAAATGGTGGAATATTTTTGTCAATGCTTAAAAAAAAAAGTCAAAAGATCAAATGTTTTTAAGAAATTCTTCCTGATGAGGGTTACAATAAGCATTTCAATCTTTATTCATATTTATATTTTTGTTTCATGCGTAATTGTTTGTGTGTGTGTGTGCGAGTAGGTGGGTCAGTGAGTGAATGAGTAAGTCATGTCTCATCCTTTATATCTTAGGCTGAAGGGAAATCACATACGCGTTTAAGGTTAAAGCAGAATATCACCTTTTTGTGCTCTGTCATTTTAAAGCACATTGAGCAATCTGGTGGAAACATGTATACATTTATTTGGTGTATTTTTATGTTTAATTCTTTCAATATTTGTGTAGGGCCTATAATCACAAGACTAAAGCCCAACGATTTTTTTAACTGTGGGATATTGCCATTGTTTTTTCATTATAGCTATGGTTCTTCATCATAGGTCAGGCTCTTATCAAATAGTTCAATTAGAGTTCAACATAAAGCAATGGAGGATGTATCTTTTTTTTTTTTTTGTTAGTGTACTCATTGTCGCCCATCTGGTATTAGCGAAATAGAGTTAGCTTGTTCAAACTTTGCTAGTAAGCTAGGTTAAGTGGTATTGTGACATACACTGTACTTTACTGCTGGTTTGAAAGAAAAAAAGTGTTGATTTTTAATATTTTTTTTTCTGTTCAGAAGAAGTTTCAAGGCTTCAGTTGTGCACCTGCGCAAACATGCTCTGAAATCTGTCACAAATCATGAGTTTGCCATTAATGTCCAGCCAAACAGGGACCCAAAAGTCTGAGATAACTTATTAATGGACATACTACATGGAACAAATAAAGCAATCTGTTGAATAGCCCAGGATTGCCATGCCTCATTGTAGTATCAACCCTTGCATTGAAATAATACTGGCACTGTTATCTGTCGAAGGCAACTCTTACGATTCTTACTTAACTTGGGGATGTCAAGCTGCAGGCAATGGGATATTTGTCTACACCCAAGGCCCAGATCCGTACTCACTATCACTTTGACATCCATAACTATATCTACACTTTGCTACAACACAGACTTTGATGGCAGATGTTAAGTGTGCATGTGTGTGTGGGTGGCAGTTAATGTATTTTGCATCACAGTGGTTTAGTCTGGGACTGGTCTTGTGGCCTTCATGGCTTGCATGTTACATATCCAACATGAATCTTTTACTGCCAGGCTGTGATTCATAAAAGAGAATGTCTCTGACTGACCAGATATTGAATGAAAGTTGCAGCCAGCGTTGTATTCTTTCACACTAAAGAAACTAGAGTGCTTTCAAATATTGTGGTAGCTATCAAGTTGGTTGCCGCCAGTATGGTCTTTACTCTGATATCCAATGTCCAGATCTGCACTAATAATGTGACAAGTTTGACTTGGCTCTCAGTTCAACTTATTAGAGAGCAGACTTCTTAGGAGCAAAATCGGAAGCTGTTTTTATTTTGTCCCAAACACTATCTGTGGATGGGAGCTTGACTCTAGAGTGAAAAATATACAATATGGACAGAGATATTCCATTATGGTGCAGAATTCCACTGGGTATCTGTTTATTTTGTTTTATTGTGATTGTCATTATTATTATTATTATTATTATTATTATTATTATTATTATTATTATTATTATTATTATTATTATTATTATTATTATTTTACTCGT
>BLXT01005154.1:1541793-1555434 GCA_019648995.1 Plakobranchus ocellatus
TATTATTATTATTATTATTATTTTATTCGTCTTTTTCTCAGAAGTGGCAGAAAAATCTTGAATGAATCTAGATTCATCAGATGTCTTCCTTTTGATAAAGTCATGAATTGTCTCTTGTGTTGAAACTGCAGGTGCCATGATCCAAGTGCTCCTCACAATCTGTTCTTCAGAGCAGAGCACCTAACAATTCCTGTGACCTGTTTGGTCTGGGAAGTCTTTGGTATTTTGCAAGTGATCCTGTGTCATTTCCAGCGATAGATTAAGGTCAAATCTAGGGTGTTCTTTGTTGTATACTGCAACACCGGCTGTATAATGAGAGTAATTTGTATGTTGTGTTGTTTCAGTTCAAACACCAACCTCTGTCTGTGAACAGTGGGGATCTGATGGGGGCCAGGGGAGATGATGAGGAAATCCTTCTTAATACTGAAGCCAATGGAACTCTTCACACTGAGGAGGGAGTGGAGGAAGAGGTAGGTGATTTCATATTGTCTTGATAGAGGACTTAGGGCCAGGAGAAACACTGCAAAATTTAGATGATTGAAATTTAAGCAGTAAGGGGAGAGGTAGTTGATGTCACATGTGGTGTAGCTAAGAGAAAGGTTAGAGACATGAATTTTTTTTTTTTATAGAATAGTCTTGAGGAAGAAGAAATTAGTGTGATTATAATCTGAAGATAGGTCTCATCTCATGAAGCACAGAGATAGGGAAAAAACTACTGGAGTGATATGTAGAATAGAAATAGTGGCAAGGCTTCTGAATGTGTACACAAAAAAAGTAAATTTGATCAAAGCCAAATTGCTTATCAACTTCTCAAATCACAGTATAACCATTTAATGATGTGAAAATTTAGCACAATATCTTGAGATCACTTGTGTTTTATTTCTAAATTAATTTCTAAATTAAACCTGATCAACTAAAACTTGTCCAAGATGGTGATCTGAAATGATCAATTTTCCAAAAATTGTTTTATAAATCCTCTGTTTTGGACGAAATGACTTGCGATTGTTGATGGCTGTAGGTAATTTTTTTTTAATTGTCAAAAATTGATTAAAATTACCTTTATTTTGTCATTATCATCAGAAATTTTTCCGACATAGTTTGAAAGTTAAAATATTGAGATTTGGGTGTGAAGGAGAAAGAAAAAAAAAAATCAAAATTGAATTGAGAAATCCAAACCCTTTTTTTTTTTTTGCTGAATTAGTGCAGGCAGAATTTCTACTGTATATTTACTGCTTGAAGTTTGTTATTTATATAAGTGACTGATACTGTAATTAAATGCAACATTTTCTAAACAAATGTGTGGCAGTCTGAGAATTGGCAAACTTTATTTTTTTTGCCAGGCCCTTTTGAAGTCGAAAATATGGGTTTTTAAGTAAATTTGATTTCCTGTTTTGTGGTTTTTCTGAAGTTTTCATCATGAAAAATCTTAACTTGAATTCCAATTTTGATGTTTTCAAAATGTTAGCAACAAAATACACAAACAGATGTAAAATAAGTGGGAATAAAAACTTATCATGCATATTTTGAGAGTCATGAATGGTTGCTACTAGTTGCCACACCCTTATCTGTTGCAGATTTTGAGAGATTGTTGGAGTCCATTCTAAATGCTTTTTAATATTATACAGTGGAAACGGCAAAAACTGAAGTCTGATTATTCGAATTTCTCAAAAATCAAAGTATCTGCAATCTGAGGTTTTTTCTCTTCTTTGGCTTTGCTGATTTTGAAGTCAAAGAAAGTTGATTCTCATTATTCAAAGTCCACATCGCCACACAACACTTCCTCTCGCCATTCCCAAAACAGTGCTGATCGCTATTTCAACAAAGCTGGCATACTCCAGGAGTGCCAATAATAGCAACGTGAGATAGGGGAGGGGTCAAACTAGGGTGAGGGGAGGAAAGTGGGGTGCCGAATGTAGGTTTAATAGTCAGTGGTGTTCTTTGACCCCTACTTTGCCCCTTTTAGTAATTCGAAGTCTTGTAAATCGAAGTTTTGGCCTATTTCCTGGCACTTTGAATTATGAGGTTTCCACTGTATTTCAATGTTTGCACTATTCATTTTTGTTGATATAAATTTTCAGCATGAGAACTTAAGTGAGGTCCTCATCCATCAAATAATCCACACAATAGAGTTCTGCCTTGGCTGTATCTCACATACAGCATCCTACCTGCGGCTGTGGGCCTTGTCCCTTGCACATGCTCGTAAGTTCACCTTGGAAAGTAGCAGCGTAAAGAAAAATGTTTCTACTGTTTCATACATATGACTTGTCCATACCAAATGAATTGTTTGGAAATTGTGTGTGAAAAATTTTCTATGTCGATCTCTAAGAGGTCATCATTCAGTTTTAATGGGAAAAAAAAATTTTTTTTTTGGATATTTTCTACTATTTTCAAATATTTTGCTTTTTATCTGAATGGGGTAATTTCCTGTTAAAAAAAAAACACAAAAAAACCTTTCATGTGGTTAATTTACATGATACCCTAGGGGTTTGATTTCAATAAAGTATTCAAAGCCTCAAAGGATGACATTCAGAATATTGAAGTGAAGCAGATTTGGAATTTGCAGTTTTAAAAATTGTCTTAAACTAGTGCAATGATTGCGTCACAAATTGTCTTTCAAACATCTTAAATCATTGATATAACTTGCAACTCCGTAAGAGATTCGATGGTAAGTCTGTGCAGAGAGAGATAGATTGAATATCTGCCAAGGCAGAAAGATTTTTCACTCTTAAACAGACAGTTGAAAATGAGGAAATGTACTTCAATGTAGTTTTGGATATTTGCAATATCTGACTTACTACAACTTATCTAAGGATAATTTATTATTTGACATTAATCTTGGAGGACTTCTTTAAAGGAAAGGATTTCATAAGTTTTGTCTTGAGACAAGCCCTGAAGAATCCAATGTTGGCCGTATTAAAAAAAAAAGATTTCTTTATATTTAACTAAGGCACCAGGTATTAAATTGGTATTTTCTTAATTTTTATACTTTTCCCTCTGACACTTTCACCATATAGTAAGAAAGAATAACATTTTATTAGAATGCAGTTTTAAAGTTTGACCTTTTGTCGGTTAGTGATTCTTATTTGAGGATATTTAATTAGTGCTTCACACTTGGAAGTATGGATGGAAGCAGAAAGCCTTTGATAACATTTTGTAGGTTGGAGATGGTTTTTGTTTTTGTTTTTTTTTGTAAGCATTAGACCCAATTTATTTTTATCAGTTTTGATGTCAAGAGATTTTTTCAGTAATTCAAACAAACAAAAAAAAAAATCCTATGATTGTTGTGCACTTCCTTAGAAAATTGCAAGAACTCTGTAAATTGCAAGCTAATATGAGTTGTGGCACTTTTATTGTTACAAATATCATTCTGTCAACTATTGCCTCTTTGAACATCCACAGAGCTCTCTGAAGTGTTGTGGGAGATGGTGCTAAGAATTGGGTTCCGCTCCTCCTCCTCTAAATACTGGGGTGCTCTAGCCCTGTTCTTCATCTTCCAGGTGTGGGCTGCTCTCACTGTAATGATCCTGGTCATCATGGAGGGGTTGTCAGCCTTTCTGCACGCTCTTAGGCTTCACTGGTGAGTGGTCAATTTCTACCTCTGCAGCAACTACAACTACCAATCAGTTTATACAATAGAATGAATTGTTGGTGTTACTCCAGCAGCTATCAATTATCTCATAAAATGCAATCAAGTTTTGCTTTGTTCAACTTCCAAGGCAACACAAATGTGTAGCAGTCCTCATACTAAGTTCAGTTTGCAAAGGGACATGATTGATTTCGAAAAAATTCATGACTAGAGTAGAAGTGTTATAACAACTCAGTTCTGTGCCAACTGAATTTTGCACAGACATTATATGCTGTAAACTTTTTGTAAGAAACATAGTGGTAGTTTATACTCAATTTGAATTCAGTCATGTAGATCCACATCTAAACTCATTTTATGATACACTGCATATTTTCAGTCTGAGGAACAGCTACACAAATGTGTAGTCTCATCACAAGATGAAGGTGCGGAAAAAAGAAAAAAACAGATTGTGGAAAAAGGGTTTAAACGCACCCTTGACAAAATACATCATTTATGACAAATGATTTTAAGCATTGCTTATGTCTCCTAAATATGAGAGAATTTCAGAAGAAAATGCCAAGAATTTTTACCACTATTTATATATTTATAGCAAAATATTGTGCTGAAAATTGTCTCATTTTATGTAGGCACTCAAATTTACTTTTCAAATTCTTGACAATCTACTGTTGTAATTGTAAGTTTTAATCAAAACATATTGAAAGAGTTTTTTTTTTCAATTATTACTATTAAAAAAAAAAAGTATTATTTGTGTTGTTGTTGTGAGTTTAAGCACTCATATTCTGCTCATCACACATGCTAAACACATATGTGTCTATATATTCTTCACACTAAGGATTTGTCAAATGCAAAGCCTAAAAATGCCTTGCACATTTCTCTTTTTCCAGGGTTGAGTTCCAGTCCAAGTTCTATGATGGTACTGGTCACATTTTCATGCCCTTCTCATTTGATTATATTGCCGAATCTGGCACAGAGGAATGAAGAAGTGAAGATGCTCTGGCTCTCTCACTCTGTATCTTACCTGCACCTCAGAGGATCTGCTTAGTTTTCATACATTACAACAAAACGCTTTTTTTTCTGTTAAGTTACATTGGTCTGTTGGTTATTTTGCTGGTGTTTTAAAATGTTTTTTTTTTTTTAATATTGAAATTCAAGTATGATGTGCTTGAAGATTTATTAAGGTATTTGTAGTTATGAAATATAATCATCACTGTGATTGTTTGACTATATGAGCCTTCTGTTTCTGTTTGTCTCCAGTCAAATGGAGCCTCTTGATATCTCTCAGATTAGGTACAAAGTGTGGGTTGGGCATTGTCAAACAGAGTGCAATAAGAGGAATTATCGCTGTCACAGAAATCAAAGGAAATTTGATTTGTTTCATTTACTCTAGGATTTCTCAGCTTCCGTTTATCAGTAGATACTCAATTTGTATTGGAATAACCCATCTATGAATTTGTGTCTCTCCTCCATGGCACGCTTGATTTAATTTGAGAGATTGTCAAAAGCATTTGTAATTTTAATCCAGAAATAGAATTCTCTTGCCTCTAATGTTGTAATATAAAGGGAAGAGTCCGTTGTCCTTGAGTATTATTGTCCCAAAAATACTCCTTTCCCTTTCCTGTTTATGAATAGCATTAGCTATATTTATTTATTCGAAGAATCTGAATAAAAAATGTCCTCCCTTTTTACATTGATTATTTTTTTCCTTTCTTGTTTTAACATTTGAACATGGAGCTGTGAAATATTTTAGCAGAGATTATTATTTCTGACTTCATAGTCAAAAAGCATTTTTTCTATTGTGGGACCTTTGGCTTTGTGTATGTGGAAACTCTTTAAAAAAAAAAACAATGAATGAGCTCCTTTTATTTTTCTCTGCTCAATCCTAAAATATAACATTATTTTTTAATGTCGTTACACAAGCCTTTCTTTCCACATCTTTTTCTGTGCTATTAATTTTTTTTTTTTTGACTCTTTATGTGTTGCAAAAGTATTTTTTTTTGTCCTTCGATTAACTTATTTTAAATTCATCCCTTCATTTGAAAAAGATGCTGTTTTGAAGATATGTTTGCATATTTTATGTGTATAGTGTGTAGCTTCTATGATGTTTCATCTTTCATGTCATATATATGTAAAAAATTAATGAAAAAATCTGATAGCCTATTGATTTTTGTTTGCTTTTTTTTTTTAATTGCAATTTTTTTTTGTTTTACTGAATGAATTTTTTTTTCCATTGCCAGTTTGGGTTTGATGTTAATTGAGGATACAAGAAATTTATTTTTCTTCCTTTTTTTTTTTACTCTTTAGAAGAATTAATGAAGAGTGGGATCACGGTATATGGTTATGTTTTAGAGAATCTTTTGACATGTTACATTCTTCATGTTAATTTTTTAAAATCCAGTGTTGTAGATTGTGTGTATTAAAAAAAAAACCAACAACCTCCTCATGTCTTAAAACTAATCCAAATGAGTCAAATATTGAACATTTTAAACCATTGTGACAGCCTAAAGCTTTTCTTTTGTTAGCTTATCAATAGGGCTTTTAAGAGAAATAATTAAAAACTTCATTTTTTCTTTCTTGAAAGAATTACAAGCTGCACCTGACTCATTAGGATTGATTTCAAGATATATGTTCAGTGTTGTGGAATCCATTTTTGCTGTGTGCGAATCTGTCCTCTTAGTTAAAAAAAAACAAAAACTTTAGCGTCTAAAAAAACTTTCCCTTTTTGCTCATTCTTTATTCTAATGCATGTCAGAAAAGTCCAGTGTAAACGTAGTTGATAATATTCTATAGAAAGATCGTGACCTGAATGAAAAGAAAAAAGTTTTCAGATTTAAATTTGGAGGGTTGCATTTATTATGAAATTAATGTGCTTTCAAATTATAAACATTACAGTGATCAAAACACGTTTGTTTGTTTTATTTGTTGGTTGTTTTTTTCAATTTTGTCCTTGTTTTTAAATTTATTGGTTGTGCTGAGGTGGAAAATAAAGAAAAACATTAAAAATATGAAATGTAAATACCTCAACAAAGATAATCTTTATACGTGACTGGAACATACAAAATTAGTCTTTTGTAGGTGTTTCTGAAATATGAGATTCTGATATCTTGGAAAGGCCTTTCAGTTCCTTTTCAAGGGGGGAAAAATTTTTTTGCTTTTGCAAATTTTAAAGCAAAGTTATGCTTGTTCAAAGTCATCAAGCTAACAACTTAAAACTTTCAAATTTTGAGTAAGTTGTATTTAAAAATTATAATATCATAGTGAACAAATCCTAAGCAGCCAGGGTTTGCATTTGCTTTTGAAATTATAACCATAATTTCAATGCCATATTGATTTTAAAATGTTAAGAAATAATCAAACGATTTAAAACGCAATCTTTTTTTTCGATTACCCAATCCTGGTTGGCTATGTCCTCAGAATCTCCATTTGCGAATTTCCAACAAATGATACATTTTGTGTGGGAGGTCACATATTGTCATAACATTAGCTTAATAGCCAAGGTTTTGCATGAAAAGTACCACAATCTTTACAGAAAACATGATAATACTATAAAATTTTTTTAGGAGTGAAGACACAGATTGCCTTTGTCTGAATATTGTACATACTTTGCTTTTTATTTGGTCATCACATTTTTTTTTTATTATTACTAATGGATCTGAACATGCTTTTTGCTACCAGTATGAAATGTCAGACACAATTTAGAGCATTGGGGTTAAAAGGAATGTTTATGTATTAGCAGGGCAGAAGTGGCAAGAGAGGCATTGCTTTTTCTGTGAAGGAATAAATCAAGCTTAGGTGGAGACAACAGTCTTATCAAAATTATGGATGTTTAAGTCAGAATGGTCTTTAAACTTCTCAATATTATGCACCTTTGAAATTAATGCAGAGTCAGCCACAAATTGACAGGTTTTGCAAAAGTTACGATACAGCTGGCATTTCGCACTCAAATTCTCTAATTAAGTAATACCAACAGTAACGTAGATTCTGGCATTTTTTGATACCAGGATATCTCTGAGGGATCGCTCTTTCCAGATAGCGTAACACGTATTTTTCTCAGCCCCTTCTCTAGCAAAATCAAACATTTTTGGTTGATATCCACTTTTTGCATATATTCATACATGTACTTCATAGCTAATCAGTTTATTCACAGAATTAATATCATCATATACATGTGTCAGTAAGTATAATGCAATTAACATTCGTAGTTAATAATTAAGATCTTTATTGTTTGGGAGAAAAAAATCCTTTTTTTTTAAATAATTGTCTTTGTTTTTTGTAAAATTGTAGTGCAAACTTGCTTTTTCACTTGATTGTATTCATCAAAAACATTTTGTGTCTCTGTTGTGTGCATACTAGTACATAGTACATTTTACATTGGTACAATAGTGTTGTATTGATAAAAGTTTGCTCAAATTATCAGTAGGCCTCATATGAATATGAGATTTTGAATCAGCTTACGTGTTTATGCCCAAAGTGAATTAAAAAAAGAAAAGGCAAATGATTAAAAATATAAACAAAAGCATTTGTCTATTACAGAATGTCTTTTGTTTTCACTGGACCATCAAAGAGAAGTTTCTGCTTAGCTTGAATTTCAAGTCTTTTCTCCTACAAGGCTTCCTCTTGTTCTTTGTTTCTCATTTTTGTTGCTCTGCCCACACAATCAGATAAACGAATAATTCAAGCAGAAAAGTTACTGGTATTGAAATACTACACATTCGTTGTAATTCTCGATCGTTTACAACCCAACCTCATATCTCTAGATTGTTGAAACTAATGGCACACTAGCATAGTTTGTGGGGCAATGTCACATCTTACAGCAACATTTAATGCTTTCATTCTCAGTCAGTTCACATTATTTGGGCTTTTTAGCTGTGCTGCAATCTGAGAATCACTATCGCAATAGGCTATTTTTGCGCTAGGCCTCTTTAAAGTCTGAATATTGCTGCTTCCTTAAAAGCAATTTTCTTTCTTTGTGAGTTTCTGAAGTGAATTTGATCAGAAAAGGCTATATTTGGTGAAGGAATGCGAAAAAAATTGTTCCTACTATTATTAGAAGAGGCTGGTTGCATCCCTTTGATAACTTCAGATATGATTAAGATATTGAAAAATACAGAAATACATGTATGGAATATGGGGGAATTAAAAAAACAAACAACCAAACTTGACATGCATAAGCGACGAGTTGTGAAACTGAAAGGTTTTCTCAGGTTGCCATGCATTCACTATAGATGAGCAACCAAACATTTAGCCTCTAGTATTATTATTATCAAACATTGAAAGCACTGGCTCTGTGGTGCTCGGCATCTTGTTTCAAACTGAATTAGGCTTAAAAGTCATGGTGTCTTGTAGCAGGCAATCTTTCTTAATATTATGCCGCACCCAATCTATGTAACTGAGTAAAAGCTTGTTATTTTCTACAGACCTTGTTTAGATGTGGATTATCAATTGCATGTTATAGAATTGATAAAAGCTAATTTATTTATTTATTTAAAAATTTTACACACCTTGAGTGCAATGATCAGGGCTAAGGATGGGTTCTATTTCATTGTTGATAATGATAATAAATGTTTGTAGTATCACAACAAAAAAAGATTTTTTGCAGGAAATCTTCCATGGAAAAATCAGCTTTATGCACCATGGAATATCTTCAATAGGTGTCAAGTGATACCAAACATTGCAAGACTCTCCCAAAGGTTATAGGAGAAATTGGATATATAAAAAAAGAGAACTATTACAACTCTCATTCCTGCTGAAAAATGTCTTATTTTGTAGTGACACTACAGATAATTTAACATCAAATTTACCTTGTTAATTCTGCTCTTTATGATTTTGTTTCCTCAAGAGATTTACTTCCTGCCTAGAAAAAATGTATCTTCCTCGTTTGTTCTGTCTCTAGATCTTAATTCTGATTATCTAGGTTTTTTGTTGTTTTGTTGGGTGTAGACTTGAGCAACGACAGTTTGCGTTCAGCAGTTTTTATGGGATACTTGAATATTGTACTTGTATATGTACATTCAATGTTTACATGAAGCTGTGTTTAGAAAAGGTAAAAAAATTATTTCACTGTCTGAAAGGGTAGTTCGTTGAAGTACAGATCTTGTATTATTATTAATATTTTTTTTTCATTTTTAGGTGGCCATTTCTGTGGTTTTTTTTTTTTTATTTTTTTTTTTGCGTAATTGAGTTTATCTTACATCACATTAGTGATAAATTTGAGAGTAAGCATATTGTAATAAGATTGAGCTACAAGTGTTCATTTATTTGCTGATTTATTTCACTGCCTCATGAATCATTCCAGTTTATTTTGATGTGAGCAGAACAAATTCATTATGTGGTTGAAACTATTTTTGTTATAGCTTATTCTGATGGGGACAGTTTTGTTTTCATTTTTTGTTTGAAATGAGTTTTTTTTTTTTTTTTTTTAAAGCTGGCACAATTTTCTAGAGTTGGACATATGCAAATTAGTCTTATTTTGTAACGAAAACTGTTGTTAAAATTGAACATTTTTTGCACTTGTTTTTTTAACTTAAAGCTTTAAATAATAACAAGGGATGAATTCAGTGTCTATAATGGCATTATTGTTGGCTTTGATTTTATTTTAGACTGGATTATAACGCTTGTACTCAGACTTTTTTTTTGTTTGTTTGTTTGCCCATACATGTGTTTTCTGTTATAAAATGATACATGTATTATGAAAGATAACGCCTGTTGTTTTGAAACTTTAGTTGTTATATTTCCTGTAGAGTTTCTTGATCTTCAGATTTTTATATCTCAGCTTCATAAAATGTCTCAAGACCAATCCAGACAATTTGCAAATTGAGTTCTTAACCAAAGTTAAGAATATCTGAGATCATTGAGAATCAGCATGGCACTAAACTAGCTCACATATATATAGATCTATATGAGTTTTGGGATGATAAAAATTGGAGAAAGATATGGTGATCCTGTGCCAAAGATATTGATCAGTGTTTCACATACTTCTATCAAAAGTATTACCAGTGCATGTAATGGCCAAGTATCACTGTCAGCAAAAAATAAAGTTGGCAAGAAAAGCGAAGTCAAACTACTTCACAATTCTAAATGTCAAAGAAAAAAAAAACAAGGATCCTACTCCTTTTTAACCTAACTCTTCGTGTGCACTGGGCTCATTTTACTTTAGCTGTACATTTGAATCTTTAGGTCTGGTTTTAAGACATTGCTTGAACTTCTCTGTAGTGGTGAATTATTACTATTATTTTGCGTATTGGTGTTGAAATAGTTGTTGCTCTTGTGATTAACGTTACCAAGTAGGCTAGCTCTCTAAGTTAGGTCAAGCATTCAGATGTTTTGATTCTCCTTAGTGTTATACAAAGAGAAAGACTATAATATGTATACCTGTATATCTTGGGAACAGTGCAAATTGGTTGCACATCACATTTTTAACATGCTCAACCATTTACATTATATTCGGATTGAAATATATATTGGCAAGTGCCAAAGTGTAGGCATAAAAGTTGCTTCAAATCAAGCATTGAAAAGAAGGCAGTACACAAGTAAAAATGTTCTCAATGATGTTCACTGTGATATTCTGGTGTCATTACATATGAAAATTGGTAACAAGACAAACTGAAGAAGCAGCTGCTACACCTGTCGTAGTGTTTACGTGTTTTAGTATTTGTGTCTACTCTCACTCTCAATGTTGTCATAGATTTAATTATTGTGCTAATATGGAAATAAAATGATCATTGTGTGAATAAATTGTCTATCTTGGTTTGTCTCATTTGTAAGTGTTGTTCCAACTGTTTTAATGCATTAGTTAGACGTGAGGTGCATCACAACTAAAATCAGCTGTCATAATTATGATTGAGGCTTAAAATTCAAGCTTGAACTGCCCTTATTCAATGGGAATAAGGAATCATACCAGATTATCGACATTAGCTCACATAAAGGCAAATTCTTTCTTAGCGCTAAAGAAATAAAACGGTGCTGTGTGTACTGCAAGCAAAAGAATAGAATTTCACAATGCTATCAAGCAATGTTGATTATATGCAAATCCCAGACCCCTCCTAAAAAAATAGCAAAAATTAGACATGAACCAGTTTACAAGAGCTTTTGAAGCAAAAAGCATATTTTTTATATCTTAGTTAATGTGGGTTTAAACTTATCCTCAGACAAGCTTTATTGATGCATATGTATGAGTAAAGCTAAATTATAGTCTCAAAACCAGTTCAGATGTGTCAAGTGATTTATTATTACTCATTTTGAATGGTTCCTTTCTTTAAATTTGTCTTCAAATTTTATTATATGGATAATAAAAAAAAAATAGGGTTATGTTGAGATTGAGATGGGGATTTTGCAGATATTTCCGCAGTTATAAGTTGATTCCCTCCCCCCCTTTCATACTCTTTAAAAAGCATTATATTATGAAGGTTTAATATGTTTTATCTGTGGAATAAATTGTTGGAAGGAGCATTCTGCTGGGGTTTTCAAAGTTTGTTATGTTTTGTGCACTATGCCTGTGTGCTCAGAATCATCTCTATCACTCTATCCCTTTTTTATCATTACAAAGACCATGGTGATTAGTTTTAGGTTTGTGACAATTATTTTAATTGTTTGAAATGCAACTTGTGAAAACTATTCCATTTTGGACAAGCCTTGAGACATTTTGATCTCCGAGTTCATAAGTTCATGCCTCCAATATTCAACAAAAGCTTATGCTTGTACACAATGAAACAAAAAAAAAAAAGACCTCTGTTCGAGATGAACACAAAAAATAGCTTCCTCAAAAAAACCAAAAATATTCAAATGGATTTTCCAGGACTTAAAACAGTAAGAAAAAAAAAACATTAAAAATGTAAAGACAATGAAGAATGAAAAACAAAAAGGGAGGAATAAGGATGGAGATGCAAAGCTGATATTGACAAGGTTTTGTAATTATTTTTATGTCTACAATATTTCTTTTTGATGATGCTGATGTTTGTGCTGTCGTTGGTAGTTTGGTTCCAACTATAAGATGTTGTTACCGTAAACTAAACCAAAAAGGAAGAAACTAAGAAAGAGTTTAGAACAACTTGTTTGGTACAGTAATATTCGTGAAGTGTTTAAATATGGTCACTTTAATTCTGATCTTTTTGATTTAACCCTATCCGTACGTGTGGGGTAATTTTGTTACCCCAAGGCTTGCTTTTAATTTTTTAAAAATACTTAAAAGGGAAATGTGGAGCGCTCAGTTACCCCCAACGTACGGATATTGACAATAAAACACCTTGTAGTTGTACGGATAGGGTTAATTACAGTTGCGTCAAAATAGTTGCCTGGTGGCTATGATAAAGCATCAAATTTTAGGCTCCTACCAGTCTTTTTCTTTACATTTATACTTATAGTGAATTGAATAATTTGAAATTGTTGATATATTCTGTTGACCTCGAATGAAGCAGACGTGACTGTAGAATACACTAAGCAAAGCTACATCAACTCAACACAAGCTTTGAACTATTACAATTTACGTGGATGAGATGCCCATGCCTAATCTGGCTAGGAGGTCTTGCCTAACACAAGCCTTACTATATGTGCTGTGCACCCATAATTTATTAGATGTATCAACCAGTGATGTCTGTTTGCTTGCCTTTCAATCACTGTGCACCTCTAGCTCTTTCTGTGTCACCCCACACTTCAACAGCCCTTTTTCCTTCCAAAACATAACTCTCATTCTCACATGTAAGTCTATAACCAAACCTGAATACCAGTACACACATATTTAGTAAACCTGCACACAAGGCAATCTTATAGGCTCACACTGTATGGCATTATTTTAGAGCTGAATTACATCTGTTTTCTTAACTGCAATTATGAGAGTTGATATCATAACAATGTTATCTTCAATTGACATTCAGTTTCTCTGAGAATCTAGTTCTCTGTATAAAAAAATGAAATACATGTACAAATACATCACATAAGGCAAATCAGTACCATTAGCATAGATGGAACAAGGAACTTGCTGATGACAATTAATTGTTCTGTCATTAAGGCCCAATGCATATTGAATTAAAACCTTTGAGGTAGTAAAAAGCATCCCCCCCCCC
>BLXT01005154.1:1894226-1913075 GCA_019648995.1 Plakobranchus ocellatus
GGAATGGTGGAGAAAGAGAGAGAGAGAGAGAAAGTGTGAGGGTACAAGCGAAAAGAAGTGAAGCAAGACAATAAAGACAGGAGTCGAAGCGAAAAACGGACTGACAGAAATGAGAGGACGAAAAAAAGAAGACAACTGAAAGAAGAAAGAGCTTGCAGCAAAATAGTGCACTAGAAAAGACATAAAAAAGACAAAAAAAGCGGCATAAGAGTATTGTTATAGTAAATCGGCAGAGAATGATCGATAGAATGGATGAATAATAGTTAGAATATTTCTCTCCATTCAACATTTTCACTCATTTCCTTTCCACCGCTCTCTACTTATCCTTCTTTTTAGCCCCCCTATCTCCCTACACACATACACACACACACACACACTCTCTCTCTCTCTCTCTCTCTCTCTCTTTCCCTCTCTCTCTCTCTCCCTCTTTGAACTGTAGGATAAGTTTCTACAGGAAAATATTAACAATGTCATTCTGTGTACACAATTGATGACATTATTTTCTATACTTATGAGCCCCACTGTTGGATCCTGTCTTTCTCCGTCTTATTTTCCTTTGGTACGATTCTTACAATGCTTATCATCACCACCGTGGTACGTTTATCAAGGCTGCCTAGCGGAGGGCCGCGACTCCCTCTCTGGGTCTGTTGATTTAGAAAACTGTCCTTCGACATTCTGGCGCCGTCCCAACTTCCTATTCCTCCCCTAAGCCTTTCTTTTTTTCAAACCTCATTATTTTTTCCTTTCTCGCTGTTGTCAATTGGGTGATTGTTTCTTGTTCTTGCATTTTAAAATTATCGTTGATATTGTTATGCAGGAAAATATCCTGCTACAGAGATGGTGAAAATAAGAGCGGGTTTGGTTATAAAGCAGAAACCTTAAGTCGAACTCTATGGGGAGGGACAAAATTTTCGAATTAAGAGAATTTCGAAAAACATTGATTTATATTTCTTTGTTCTTTAAGGTGGTAGATATTATTATAACGAATGGGGTATTTATTAATGTTTTCTGTCTACTCCTCGCAACCGTCTCAGCTTGTTAAACTTGAGTGATGAACTTCTCCATGTTTATAGAGTTCAACAAGATAATGGAGTCGAGTCGAGATAAGAGAAAAGCGGAATCGAACTTAATTCACGAAAATATCGGATTCAAATAAAAAAGTCCTGTTCACTTCGATTTATATTATCCGTTTTAAAAATCGCATTAATCCATTCCGACATTTAGAAAGTAGAGAATTTATGAAAAACATCATCGTGCAAAGTGATCCTGTTGTGGGGACCTCACCTTCAACGCTCAGCTGTTAAATATTAACACATCACCTAAATAGCGATGCTTTAAAGCCCACAAGATCTTTCCCAGTTAACGTAAGTGCAGTACTGCAACTTTCGAGTTAAGGGCAAGTAGTTGACTAAAAAAGAGGGCGAACGAGCCAGGGAGAGGTTTGGTTTTTGAATACAGTCAGTCCAAGCAAGGGAACCCAGGCTTTCAGGCCCTCCATCAGGTTGGGACGCTGGTGGCAGGGCTCGAACCCACGACAGAGAGATCCATGCAGATCTCAGGGCGGACTCACTGGCCACTGTGCCACCAACGCTCCCAAAAGAGAGAGAGAGAGAGAGAGAGAGAGAGAGAGAGAGAGAGGAAAAGAAGAAGACAGAAAGAACACATGAGAAAAGATGAGAGTGGGATAAAATGAGATAAAAATTGAGGGGGAGGGAAGAGAGAGAGGAAGAGAGAGAGAGAGAGAGAGAGAGAGAGAGAGAGAGAGAGAGAGATGTCTAGCTGTTGAAGATGTGCACACAGATAACAGTCCAATAAAATCTTGAGAAATGAAAAACAAGGTAAGAAAGCATGGAAACGAAAGGAAGAAACCAGAACAGAAAGAAAAACACAGAGAGAAGGAAGCCTTGCGCAGTTCTTCCAAGACCTTGACTCTAGCTACACCAGTGCTAGAGGTACAAAATCAGTTGAGATTCAACACCAGTTTTATGATACATCATGTCGAGAAATTGGTCGCGGAGGATCCGCCTCGGAGCCACTGAGGTAGCGGGGACAGCCGTGTTTAAAACCTACCACCCCTGACGCACAATTAGCATTTAGAGCGGACAATGAAGGGAGAGCATCTAGGGGCCTACTCGGCCAAGTTTGTCAGGAGTTGCGGGCCTTTCTCCCGCGCATATCTCGGTGTCAATCAGATCGGAAGAGGGAAGGGAGGGGGCACAATGGGTCGATTATGTCAGAGGTTTTCCTTGCACTGCTGATAGCATGATCTAGATCTAGATCTAGGACTGGTGTGCTTGAATTATTATGACCTGTTCTTTGGAGATGTTGTTCAGGGTTAGTGGTGATAGGGAGAGATTGCTTGTTATCCGAGAGATAGAGACGGAGATGCAGAGAGAAGGGAAAAGAGAGGAAAGGTGATAAATGAAATGGGAATGGGAGAAAAAAAGAAAACAGAGAAAAAGGAAGAGAAAGAGACAGAGAGAGAGAGGGGGGAAGAGGAAGAGGAGAAAGAAAATAGGGGTAGGGAGAGAGACAGTGGTATGCATATTTTATTTTTTTAAACTCTGCTATCAGCTGCCTTGGGGAATTCGAGCTTTTGGCATCCATTAGGGCAATGATGATTCTAAGTGGCTGATACTAACCGCAGTAGTATTAGAGCTATTTGACGTTAGATTAGGCGAGAATGGGGGAAAAAGACGAGAGATTGAGGAAAATAACTTTCTATCCTGCACGGCCATCAACTGACCTTATGTGGAACTTTATATCAACAGCTTTTTGACTTGTCAATGCGCTCAGGCTTTTAGGCCGTCGTCAGTCGTGGACTTCGAAGAAACAGCGACGGCATCGCCTCTATAGAAGTCAGGGCGATATTTGCTTGGCAGTGCTGGGCAGTGCTGGGCAGTCTTGGACAGTGCATTACTAATGGTTCATAGACCAAATTGCCGACTATAGAGTTTGTTTCATGCGACGGCAAAGAAAAAAATAAAAAAAAGAAACAGGACAAGAAAAAAAATAATGTCATACATCTAGTGACAAGCGATTGAAACATTGACTGTAGAGAAGAGTTGTTTTTTTTTTTTGTTTTTTTTTATTCAAGCTCCTTTAATTATTTTTTTAAATACAATTTCAGTTTGATGTCTATGGAATAATAATATCGATGTATCTAATTAATTCCAATGTGAGTTACGTATTCATTTTTGCTGAGTGCGCAATACACGTTTCTATTTTCAAACCAAATCCCAATAACGGTACTTAAGAGTCTGTCACCAAAACAATGTTCATACAAACTCGCTACAAGCAGCATGTGAGCTGCTCTTTGATTGGATGCTATTTTCGTCACAAAGACAAGGCGACTTCCGGAAGTGTGGGTCTTGTTCGGAATCAGAACTGGTTTGAAGGGAATTTCCGGTCCTCAAGCCAACCAGAAAAACCACTTGGCATGCAAAGTTTGAACACTAATCCGTACGATCTCCCTTTGAAAATGCGTAGGCGTGTTAATATTACAACAAGAATAGAGTTATTTGACGATGCAAAAACATCAGTAAAATTAACCTGTTTTTCCTTTCAAGTTCATTTTTTTTGTAAGCCACCAAGTGTATGACAAAAAAAAGTACTTGAATGTTTTCTTTGTTTATTATCTTTTTTTTTGCCTGATTTGGCATTACCTCGAAGAATTATGGAATGCTTTCTGTTCGTCTGTTTTGGGGTTTTTTATGCTCAAAATGGCAATTAATCCTTAGAGTTATGTAAGCTGAGTCTATTATTAAAATAAAAGGCCACAAAAAGAAAAATCAGAGGTCTTTGGTTAGGGAGAAAGATTATTTCTATATCATTCTTCAAAGGACTTTTAAAAAGCCCTCAGATTTAAGGTTATAAAGGATATTTAATCTCTTATTCTCAGCCTTGCCAAGTTTGATGCTAAATGGTGTAGTGGGTGGACGCAGTGTCCAACATGCCAATACATTGCCAGTGATGTTTTATGTGTATTCATAAATCTTGTTATTACTGTTTTAGCAGATCAAAAGCGCGAGAAAAAAAAACGTTTGACAAGGAACAATATCGATAGAACCCGGCCTCTAATGATTCTGAAGGTAATTAATTATGACTTTTGACTGCAATCAACGAGCTATTGAAGATGGGCTATTAGAATATTATTTCCGATTTTAATGGTAGCCCACCAAATTTGAGAAACGGTTATAAGAAACGAATGAATTTTTACTAAAAAAATTACAACAAAAAAGCCGTTTATATTATTAATACGCATTTGTAGTTTTAAAAAAATATCAGGAACTAGGTCAAAGTTGAACTTTGAACAATGGAAATAATGTAACAAAGGTAATCTCGAGACTCGAAAGATAAATAGCTTTGAGAGGGGAGAGAGAGAGAGCAATAGAAAAAGAGAGAGAGAGAGATAGGAGATTTATAATATACTCGCATATAGAAAGAGAGACAAGAGAAAAAGAGGGAAAGAGGAGATTGAGTGAGAAAGAGAGACAGACAGACAGAGAGAAGCAGACAGACAGAGAAAACAGCATAGAGAGGAATAGAGAAAATAAGATGCATAGATTAATCGTACGATTTTCAAAAAGAAACATTCAAAAAGAAAGTCGAAATAAGATAGAGACATTGATAAATCAGTAAAAAAATTAACCTAGCTGAAAAAAGAGACGCGTAGATATATCTACGTGTCTCTCTTATCTATAAGTAATTCTACAAACCTACAAATGCGGAAGGGCAACATTTATTTTTTAATTTAATTATGAAAGACAGCAACAACGATAATCACAATACGGTTTTATATATTAACCTCAAATCACACAACAACAACAACAACAACAACAACAATACTACAACAACAGCAACAGCAGGAACAAAAAAAACCAACAATAAGAACACACGCCCAATGGCAATAACCGTAAAACTCTTTAAGAACGAAGTACCAAACTAGTTGTTTCAATGAATTTAAACAGAAATATTGTGTAATATCCTTTTCGAATGCAACCGAACGCAAAGTTCACCGAGTGTAAATTTAATGCGTCAAAGGGCAATATGTCAATCGTTAAGATCATTGTGCCTGAGGTAGAAAGTTAAAGGTTATAAAAACATGGCGTCTGTATACTTTTAAAAATAGGGCCAAATCCAGGGCCACTGGCGATATGAAACTCGAGTTTACCCGAAATCAATGAATAGCATTCACATAAGGTAATCAAGTTCACTTGGTGTTCGTCCTTATTGAATATAAATCGCAGTGCATCGCGCGAACCAGAAGCTCACGAGCTAAAGTGGAAAAACCTAATCTATATATAGCCGCTAGTAAAATGCATAGAAAAGGCGGACAGGTTTGAGAGCTATGGCGGTACAAACAATTCTAGGCAGAATGGCGTGCTTATCTCCAGAAATTAAATTAAAAAAACGTAGACTTACTTAAGTTAATTTTATTTCCTTTTTTAATAGGAAAATCGATGGAATCCGACAGGAATTAGATTTGCATGGGTTTTATAAATGTTTGCTCAACCGCCCTTTTAAAAAAATGTTTGGATTTTTCGAGTTAACGTGAAATCTTCTATTCAGATACAGTTAGTTCCCTTGCTTGCAAGAGACATCAAATGCGTGCACTGCATGTTTTACTATGATTGACTGAAGGTAAGGTTAACTTGCTTTCAACAAACAACAACAACTACTCTCACAAATGTCCATATTGTTTTATATTGAGCGGAATTCAGAAAATAATTAGCTCCCATGCTTGCGGGCAACAACGATATCTCGCTGATAACGGACTCAGGGATTTTATTTGTGCGATATGGGAAACTTTTTTTTTATTTTTTATCCCGGTGATCTTAGACTTTAAGGCCCTCCGCCAAGCCAGGGCGCCGGTGGCGGGGCTCGAACTCGCGACATGGTGATCTCAGGATTTTGGGGCCTCATCGTAAGATTAGAGATCATTCAGGTTTAGGGTGGTTTTCGTTTTCGCTAATCAATGGGCCCCCAAAGTTCATTGAATCAATATAACTTTGTAAAGATTGGTGATCCATAATTATAAATTTTATGTTCGGACTAAGTCGTTTAAGAGGATGTTGGTGGCACAATGGCTAGAGAATCCGCTCTAAAATTTGCAGGAACCTACGTTTTGCAGCTTGGAGCCCCGCCATGAACGTCCTGTCCTGACGACGGCCAAACCAAACCAAAGCTAATGCGTTTAATTTCGTCTAAGTTAAAGTAACTTTGATTCTTTTGAATTCATGTAATTGGTGGCACGAAGATCAGTAGACCCTCCGAGATCTGAAATGACCCTTCTATCGCACACTGGAGTACGATCTGATCACCAACTTCTGAACCTGCCGAGGGCCTGAAAGCCCGAAATCATCATGCGGTGGAAGAGCATTTTTAAATCATATCTTCCAATTCAAAAACTAGTTTCCATTTAAAACGAAAGAAGCGGTTTTTGTAATTATCAAGGATTGGAATGTCTTAAAAAATCGACAAATTCAGTTATGTGAATTTTGTATTGAGCCTACGGCGTACATTGGTGTTTGGGCGAACCTCAAGCTGTGGTGTACACTGATGCTAATCTGTGCCTCAGGCTATGGTGTACGCTGACGCTAAACTGTGCCTAAGGCTATCGTGTGCACTGGTGTTAAAGTGTGCCTAAGGCTATCATGTGCACTGGTGTTAAAGTGTGCCTCAGGCTATGATGTACATTGATGCTAAATTGTGCCTCAGGCTATGATGTATATTGATGCTAAAGTGTGCCTCAGCTACGGTGTGCACTGGTGTTTAGGCGTACCTCAAACTATGGTGTACGCTGACGCTAAACTGTGCCTTAGGCTATGATGTGCACTGGTGTTAAAGAGTGCCTCAGGCTATGGTGTGCACTGGTGTTAAAGTGTGCCTCAGGCTATCGTGTACACTGGTGTTAAAGTGTGCCTCAGGCTAGGGTGTGTACCCTGGTGTTAAAGTGTGCCTCAGGCTATGGTGTGCACTGGTGTTAAAGTGTGCCTCAGGCTAGGGTTTACCCTGGTGTTAAAGTGTGCATCAGGCTATGGTGTGCACTGGTGTTAAAGTGTGCATCAGGCTATGGTGTGCACCGGTGTCTCAGGCTGGTGTTTAAGTGTTTCTCTTTCGTTCTAGATCTGGGCCCAGACTGCCCTGTTTCGATGCGCAAATATAATAGGGAGATCAGAATGGTTTCACGTTCAAGTAAAGCCGTCAAAGTTTTCAAAAAGTAGAAAAGATTAAATGCATTACCTGCCATTCCCTCCCCCCCTCCCCTTCCCCTTTTTTTCCTTGTCTTCAGTCCTGTTTCTTTTCTTCTTTTTTTTTTTAACTAGTCTAGACACGATAAATTTGGTTTGTCCTGAAAAAGAGACACTGGGTAGATAGGGTTTTTTTTTCATCTTTTTTTTTTCCATAAGGCAGTCCGTCAGAAACATTGGATATTGAATTTTGTATTGATAACAGATTGTTGGTCCCACTGAAACACCTAGCTATTTCTTGATCAGAACTTAATTATGGTATTGGTATTTTTTAAATCTGTACACACGCACTGACGCACACTTACATTGCTTTTGAAAACATCATGGATAGTTTTCGTTATTGTCACCACTGGCACCATCATCAGCCTCTTCATAATCATCCTTTCTTTTTATTCTTCTTTATCGCCTCCCCATCCTCATTCAGCTTCTTCTCGTCTACTTCGACATTATCAATATCGCCCTTTTAAAAAATATATATTAATAGATTAATCATATCATTGTTTTTAAAAAAAGTTCTCTGTGGTTATTTTACACTTTTTTTTTTAACTATGCCTCATAAATATATCTGCCACATGCCTAACGACCTAATGAGCTGGGGAGGTTAAAGGTCACAATTTTTTTTCCAGGGGTTTTCTGTTCATTTTTAGTTGATTTTTTTAAAGTATCCATCCACCTGATTTAATGAGCTTTTCTTAAAAAGGTAGACAGCGACAGATTGCGGCGTGTGTGTGTGCGTATATGTGTGTGTGTGCATGTGTGTGTGTCTATGCATGACTTTTTTCAGATACCGAACGGTCTGGCCGGCTGAGGTGGTAGCAAGGTTAGCATGACACGCACTCAAACTTAAAGATTTTTTTTTTTTCAAGCCAAGTAATTAGGCAAAGATTATCAACTCAAAATTAGACGTAAATATCTGTGATATCATAGTAGCGAAAATAATATCATTCTTTCCCGTCCACCTCCTCTTATGTCTGTATCATTCCCATACGGCTATTTCTTTCAGCGAACAGAGAACATAGTTGACTGATAACATCTTATTTGTGTAATTGGGCTATAGTTGTCTCAAGTCTTTTGGCCCTCCGTTTGGTTGGTCGTGGATGTAGATTCGACCTCGCAAGGAAAGATTTTTTGTATATCTCAGGAATGAAGAGAGGTGCAATTTGTTAATGTTTACATTCAGACTCAGTACAAGTCAGTATTTTGCAGGAAGGGTGTAATGGTTACTGGCAGGGAAGGTTCTTCCAGAGGCATGATTTAAAGCAATGAAGGAGCATCAATTACAACAGCGAAGAGATTCGTGTCTACTTTCCTTCTTCTTTCAGTTAGTTTTCTGGCGTCTCTTGTTCTAGTATTGAGGAAAAGCGCTCCTTCCTTCCCCCACCCCACACACACACATACATACACGCACATACACACACACACACACACACACATCTATTGTACTTAATAACAGATCTGCCAATACCAAGGAGGAATACATTCTTTCACTTTCCAATACTAAAGTTGTAGAGAAATCTGTTAATTCTTGGGTTAGCAAACTTGCAGTGATAACAGCTATGAGATTCGCGTCGCTCATTCGAATCCTGTTCTTTCGATTGAAGCCAATAAGGCCGAGATCACCAAAATAGTCAAACACTCAATAAAATAAAACCTAAATATATCTGCTACTCCTGATTTTGGAAAAGTTTTTTTGCGAAACGCATTAAGTTCATTTTTTTAAAAGGTTTTGGTTGATTTCCTACTTACGTTTCGCTTCTTCATCGCAAAGCGCCGCCTATATTTGTAACATTGATTGAATCGGTGAGAAAACTGTTATTGCAACAAGATGATCTCAGGCTTTCAGGCCCCTGTCGGACCAGGCCATCGGTTGCATGTTTTGCGAAGAAGTATATCGAAATTTCCATCATTGACCATTTTTTTTTTCACTATGGGTGGTATTAATGGCGCAGAGATTAGTCAACTCGCTTGAATTCTGCAGGCTTCTTTCGATAGCGGGTTCAATGCCGCCGCATTTTTTAATTCTCGGCTTCGGAGTTAAAAGCTTGAAGTCGCTACAGCAGTAATCAGGTGGTTATATTTATTTTAAAAAATCAGCGGTTTCGAAGTCAGGTAAAAAAGATGGATAACAATGAGAGGAGTGTCCACAGAAACCCTCCAAGCGTGTTAGAGACATTATGTTCATTCATCAAATAACGACTAATATTGTTCAGTTCTTTCGACTTCTGCGTGAGTCTTAATCCGGTCGGTTGTTTTTAAATCATTTGATTGTATTTCTGGTGTTTGTCATCAGAGGAAGTATGGGTCATTTGCGTTACAGCTTTCTGGACTAGATGATTAAAAATTCTGAACAAGGAATGGAAATGAAACAAATGGATGAGTCACGGAAGAGTAAATAACTTGTTTTTGCCTGAAAAATTCATCTGTTATTCGACACTGACTTGCTTGTTTCTCATTCGAATCTGAATCACGAAAAAAGGAACCGTTAAGGTTTTGTGATTCGGTTTTTTTTTTTTTTGTTTTTTTGTTTTTTACTGTCACCAATGTCACGACATCTGACTTTGTAACTGGAGGTATTTGTCGCCCTCTTGCCCCGATTGAAAGAAATCGATGCGGCTTGCGTCATCCAATGAGGTTGAGAGTGAATCATAGCTTAGTTCGATACTTCGATTTTTTAATCCATCAACTGATTGAATAATTGATTTGCTTCCCTCGACCTTAACAGTGTGAAATGGATCAGAGGGGGAAAAGGAGAGAGAGAGAGACAGAGAGAGAGAGAGAGAGGGTGAGAAGAAAATTGAGAGGAGAAATAGGCAGACATGGACACGGACGTAGAGATAAATTATCAGAGACGGAGTGAGTGACAGGGAAAGAAGATATAGACAGAGATAGAAAAAGAATGAGAGAGAGAGAGAGAGAAAGTGAAAGAGAGACAGACAATTAAAAATACACCAAGCGACGTTACGAATCGTATGGACAATCATAAAGAGGAAACAAACAGTTGGGGGTTATAAAATTACTGAGGAGGCAAATTATCGATAAAATCACCTTCAGCCAACAGAAAGAAAAAATCCTTTTTTTCACACCAATCAGAACCAGGAAGCCATTTCGGGGCTGTAATTCTGGGAAAGAGCCGGAATGTCAGGATGCAGAAATGTCGCCTAACCTTTCTGGCTTTGGACATCAGAACTGGGGTAGAATGACTCACATGCCAATGACGTAATTGTTGCCTGGGGAAAAAGTAAAAGGACTGTGAAGCAATTGGGGCATTACATTTGTACTTTGTGCGTGTGTGTGTTTGTGTACTTTGTGTGTGTATGTGTGTGTGTGTGTGTGTGTGGGGGGGGGGGTTCGACGGGAATTGTTAAAGGCTGGCTGTTTTATTTTCCAAATATTGCAAAAAGATATTTTCAGCATGTTATTTTTTTGTGCTTTTACATTTTAAAAACTTGTTTCTATTTACACGTTTCGTTTTTGGCTTTTCTTTTTTGTCGTGTACTTTTGTTCCTGTTCTAGTGTTTTACGTGTTTTGGGAAAGGGGGCACTGAAGTGTTAACATTTCTTCCCACAATGACTTCGTTCTGTCTTTCTTTCTCTCTCTCTCTCTCTCTCTCTCTCTCTCTCTCTCTCTCTCTCTCTCTCTCTCTCTCTCTCGCTCTCTCTTTCTCTCTCTCTCTCTGTTTTCATATTTTTATATAATTATATATGTATATATGTGTATATATGTAATATGTAATAATTACATATATATATATATATATACCTTTCTGTCTCTCTCTGTCTTTGACCTATCCGTCTCTCTCCGTTTGTTTTACTGTGAATCTTTTCTCTATATCTCGTCTTCTCTTCCTTACTCTCTCTCTCTCTCTCTCTCTCTCTCTCTCTCTCTCTCTCTCAATTATGCCTATTTCGGTCTTTCAATATATATCTTTTGTCTGTTCATATATTCCTCTCTCTCTCTCTTTCTCTCACTTCTCTCTCTCTTTCTCTCACTTCTCTCTCTCTCCCTCTCTCTGGGCATCATCCCCAACATCTCTCTCCAGGGCAAACAGACCCTTTACTTCTGGACTCCTCTCTGACTCACGCTATTAAAGTTAACTTCGATGAATCAGCCTAATCTAACTTGCAATTAGTGGAATCGGATACAAACAACAATAATCGGGCTTTCAATCTCCGCGAAACATGGCCAGTGCCGACCTGACCTCATAAACTTCTCTATGATTCAGACTTTTTTGTCCCACGGGTTCACCAATAAATAAATTATTGAAGACCTGATTACTCAACCATTCTAAACTACGAGGTTTGACAAGAATTTTATTTTGCTGGGCTGGTGAGTAATCACGGATAGGATTCGTTCGGAAGGGTTCGAATTGTTTGAGTCATAAGGCCATATCATTAAAGCTATCTAATTTTCAATTTAGATTTTCCTTTACAACTTTTTTGAGTGAAAGGGTTAATCATTGAAACGGAAGCCTCACGCTGCATTGGTATGTAAAGGGTTAACTACATTTTGTCAATGACAATTCGACAAGTTAACCCCACTCGGGCTACCGGGGCTAGGCTATTTACGAAGACATTTATCTATTTTAGCAAAACTCAGAATCGTAGGACATTTTATTGTGCAAACTTCACACAATCGGCATCGTAACGCTGCCAAGCTGTTTTTGCCGCAATCAGTTATTGAAGGAATTGAAATTTAAATCCAGGGTAAAATGGTAGGGATTAGTTTGGTTTCGGTCCACATGAATTGGTTGGCTCTCAAGAAAATATTAACGGACATAATTATCGGCGTGCTCTAGACCTATATGATGCGCAAATATTTGATTGGTCTTATCGCAAAAAAAAAAAAAAAAAGAAAGAAAAATTGCCAGAAAAGATAAGGTCAGTTGGAATATAGTATAGTTTATCCCAAGAACCTTACGGTGCCAAAAAGGCAATATCGCCCTCTAAAAAAAAAACTCTGAGCATCTGATAAAATCAAACAGGAGGCTCATCACCAACCGTTTCAACGTCTGAATAAAATTCATCCTCAGATGTACTTAACACTAGACTTATTAATGATATTGTAGACGGCAGATTCGCTAATGCCATTCTGCACACTAAAGATACTATTTCGCTGACAACAATCTCACCGATCTCCAAAACATCTCAGAAATCGTCAAGCCGATTAAAGATAATCCTGGCAAAAAGAGTAACAATCTAACACAATGAAAGTCACATTATCACAACCTTAGAAGAGTCGCGAGAAAATAATAAATACCAGAAAGAAAGTAGCACTTTAAAAAAAAAAAAAAAAAGGCTCAAGGGTATAAACTTATGACATTTTTCTCTGACATTCCAAAAGTAAACACAATATGAATGACTGATCTACATCACTAGAAGGGTAGGGAGGTTTACGAAATCACTTTTGGCGATTAAGAAAATTAAAGTGTGTACATAGTTTAAAATGGATTAAGGCAAGTTGCCAGGTTCTGGGTTTATGCATAAAGGCCGTTAACAACGAGGTGATCTCAAGCTTTTGGGTGCTTTGTCACGCCGAGGCATAAGGGGATAAAGGATGGAGGCGGGAGAGGGATTGCGCTCGGACTTGAACCGGCGACGTCTATCCTTTAATTTCATTCCCATGCTCTCTCTTTCTCTCTTTCTGTCTATTTACCATACACTCTGTGAATTCTGTTCCGTATTACATAATCAATGACTCATTCTTCGTTTTTACGCTGCACTTTTCACCTTTTCTCTCTCTCTCTCTCTCTCTCTCTTTCTCGCTCTCTCTCTCTCGCTCTCTCTCTCTCTCCAGTAATATTTTGAACTTTTTTTTTTCCTCGTATGACATGTAATAAGTACGGATTTTTGCCGCTCATGACGTTATTAATACTGCTTCGCTATGCGTGCCGCACGTCCATCGTGCTCACATTTGCATGCATACACGAAATATAGCACTTGCTCGCACTTTGATTACATTGGCAGTAATGCGAGCAAATCTTTCTTAATTATGCTCCATTACCTTCCAGCTGTAATAGTTGTCGCTTTTGTTGTTCTTCATTTATTTTTTTTTAAATTTATTTATTTCTCTTTCTCTTTCTTTCTTTATTTATTTATATATTCATTTGCCTTCTCGCTTTCCCTACCGTCTGCAACATATTTCTCTTTTTTGTCTTGTGAATATAAAGTTTTCTCTGCCTGGGCCTAAACTATTTTTCTCCTCCCTCATTTATTTTTTGTTTAAAGGTGTTTTTGTATTGCGAATTATTTTTTTATTTCTCAAGTTTGGGTTTACCTGTCTCCTTCGGCAACGGATAGCGCCGAAACCTGGAGGTCCTCTCTGTCGTGGTTCGATTCTTTTCATCACCGCTTCAACTGGTAGAAACCAAAATACGACAGGTCACATCAGGAAAATGGAAGGTCACATGATACATACTTGTAATTATATTACTAGCTCTTTAGAAAAGCCTTTGAGTGTTAATGTATTGAATCTCTATAAATAAACAATGTGGGGTCTACACGCAACATACCACCTAAGAAAATGGTATATATATTTTATTGTCCCTTTTTTTTTTTAACAATAACGCTAACTTTACCCTTAACGTTCCAGTTGAAACTTAAAAGACCGTATAATTAACATAGTTTAAAACTAGATTTTTTTTTTTTTTTTTTTTNNTTTTTTTTTTTTTTTTTTTTTTTTTTTAGATCAGAAAGGTTTTTTTTTTCTTTTTAATTATAAAATATTACTAATACCCCATTGCAAAATATTTTCTCAAACTAATTTTTCATTAAAAAAAAATGCATGAAAAAGATTTTGGCATCTGATGACGAACATTGAATTTCTTATGAATGGGAATGCGGGATATGCCTCCTAATTGCGCGTCCTGTTTTGGCGCGAACAAATCTTCTAAAGTGAAAGGAAGAGAAACCACATCACTTGACATTTTTTTAAATAGATTGGAGTTGTGGTTTACCTAACTTTCTCTCTTTCTCTTTCTCTCTCTCTCTCTCTCTCTATCTCTCTCTCTCTCCTCTCCCTGCCTCGATCTATCTATCTATCTATCTATCTATCTATCTATCTATCTATCTATCTATCTATCTATCTATCCGTCTATCTTTCTTTCTCTCTATCTATCTTTCTTTTTTTCTATCCATCTATATATCTATATACTCCTCTTTCTTCTATCTAGCTATTTATGCTGCTTTTATGTGTTGACATCTATTTATATGTAAGTATTATGTTTTGTTAATTATTTTTACTTTTGTGTCTGTGCCCCTCACTATTTCCCGAAGTTTTAGTGTCTCAAATGGATAAATGATGTTTAAAATGAAAGGGAGAGAGAGAGAGAGAGAGAGAGAGAGAGAGAGAGAGAGAGAGGAGATAATATGATTAAGATAAAGAAAGCAGAGAAGAAAGACAACGTATATAATTTGATTGAGAGAGGCAGAGCGAAGGAGACACGAAAAGAGAGCAGCAAACAGTGAGATATTAAGAGCGAGAGAGAGAGAGAAAGATAGAGAGAGAGAGGAGAAGTAAAGTAAAGAAGAGTGGTCACAATAAACCATCCATATAGAATGTATTGAGACTATCTCCGGAGATGAACAATAAACCATCTATATAGAATGTATTAAGACTGTCTCCGGAGATGAACAATAAACCATCCATATAGAATGTATTGAGACTATCTCCGGAGATGAACAATAAACCAACTATCTAGAATGTATTAGGAAATCAACAAAAAGGTTTCCCTATATTTCGGTATCCGGAGGAGGCCAGCCCTGTTGTATCGGGAAAACCCCTTGTGGTAAACACGCCCAACTCATTAGGTACGCATCCCTGGATTTTAGCGTTTCTTTTGTAGGCATTGGCAGAAACAGAGAGTAATGGGGCTTTCCGCAAGCCGTGACAATCATGGCTTCAGCTATTCCAAGCCTCTATGCTTTTAGGCTCCCTGCTGTAGAGAAGCAGATTACAACGGGTTTAATTTGTTGAACTTCTCCTTTAAACGATCTTTTCTTTTTCCTCTTTAGTTGCCTTGTCTGGAACAGACATTAGCCATAATGATCCTCCACTCAAACCTGTTCTCAGTTAACATTTTAAGGCTGTTTTTGCTACCCATTACCTGTTGTCCATGAATTAAGTCTTTCCTTAAAGTTATTTTGTATCTACCTCTACTGAGTTTGTCTTCATTCTTTCCATTTCCAGTGATTGCTAAATGTTTTATATACTTGTGCCAACAAAAATATGTTCTAAAAAGGTTAGTTGTCTCCGCAGTATGGTTTTCATAAATGATCGATCAAGTTAAGCTTCTTTCAGTACCGATTCATTGGACTTTTTCTGTCCATAAACTCATCTTCTCTCTGATGAAAGCCATCTCTACTGCTTCCGGTTTTCTCTCTGTTTCTTGTTTATTGTCCAATACTAACTTTCATATATTAATGCTGACCATACATAAAGTTTTCATATGACTCCTATGCTAGTGGCCATACTTCATATTTCTTTTCGTGAGTAGTTGGTTTCATTTTTTGGAATGTCTTATTGCCCATGGCTGAAATTATACTTGCATGGTTAGTGGTGGTACAACCGTTAGGGCGCTTGCCTGACATCGATAGGTGAACGGTTCATGTTTAATCTGACCGGCCAACAGCATTTAATTTTGATTTCACCTATGCAACCACCACCAACTGAATAAATAATTTAAGAGACGATAAACGTAACGAAGAATCCTATGGTGGGGATAATCTCTATCTAGATATAATTAAGCTTTTGATATAAAACAGTCGGTTCTGTGGTTTCTTTCTGGCTTGAGTAAAATGTGAAAAGGTCTTATATAGAGACTGGGATAACAGAAAACACTACAGCAGTATTAGTTTTATGAATGTCCCAAAATAAAGTTAGATGAAGAAAAACATCTCTAGATGTGCAAACAAGAAGTTAGTGGCAAAGGCCGTTTATATCAAGGTCTTCTCTATTAGAAAAATGGAGTGCGGGCAATGTGTTACTCTCGCGTCACAATCTTCAACCAAAGTATTTCAGTACATTGTGGATCTGCTAAATATTCTTTTTAGAATCGTGACTTTAACTTGTTAATAATTGCAGCTGCAAATAAAAGTAAATGAATACAAAAATTGACAGCAGTGAATACTCGTTTTCAAAAATTTTGAAAAAAAAAATGTAAATAAAAATCCAAACCGCAATCAAAACAGTTATGTCTTTCAATGTTTTCTCATGACATTTCAACTGACTTTCACGTTTGTGCCTCCAATTTGTTGGTCACGTCTCTCCCTGAAACCAGGTATATTGTAGACAGTAAAATGCCACAAAGTCCAAGAACGCTTCTGACAAAAAAAGGGGGATTCTCTTTATGCCAGGGTTGTGTAAGAGTCACAATGAAAGAAATAACCTCTAATACCATATCCATCTAAAAGCAAGAATTAGGCCTGGCAGGCACGTCTTCGTCTGGCGCAATCGGTTCGTTGTTTAAAAAGGATATAATGACGTCATCTTTCAAGGTTGCGGTGCTATTGGCCTCTTCGACCGTTGTAGAAATATTCGAGCATGGTGCTGATTATCAAAGATGGACGCCTACCATCCTCTTTTTTTATATATACCTTTCAAAATGGACACCTTAACAGGAAATATGTTGGCGTAAACGTTCCCATACAACCGGCCTTAGATACGCATAGAAAATAGTCATAAGCCTAGGAAGTCTGATCTGGTGTCCACCCAGCGATCTGTGTCGGTCAGTTAAGTCCACTGGTCACATAGTGGCGGCTCGCCTTTGATGTTTGCTCCGGGTGTTACAGTCGTGTTATGCCAAGTGTGATGGGCAGCTTTTCCTGAGCGGCGCGCGGTCCGTACGCCGGACGAAGCGAGCTCCGGTAGAGGGCGTTGAGTTCATCACGCTTGAGGACGCTTCTCTTGCCGCGGGTAATATGTAACCTCGTAACACATCAGAGAACGTACAACTTACGTCTTGTTCCTACGGCACGCATGGTTTCACACCTGCTGACCCTCAGGAATGTGACTTTCACAGGCGGGGGAGATAATAAATATGCCTTGATGATAGCTATTACAGTATTAGTAGCAACATTGTTTTCCTGTGCAGTATCACTGATGGATATTTAGCTAATAATACCTGTTTCTTATCGCGTTGTTGTTTTTTTATTCTTTTGTTTTATTTTACTTTTTTTTCCCCTACCCCTTAAAAATGTACCGTCTTATTTTGCTTTCCGTTAAGCATGATGTATGTGAAGATTAAAAATGTCACGGTGAATTTTTAACCAAAACCATGTATGCGCAAGGCTCATGTGTCACGTGACTTTAACCTAGGTTTAAAAAAAAAAACCAGTTTAATGTAAAGAGTGTTATAGCGCCCTGCTTGTTAAAAGGTCTTCGAAATTTAAGGTGGCAATTATTTATAACAATCGCAATGTTATAGAGGAAATTAAGTGATTGTTCTATTTTGTCTCAGCCTTGCATATTCTTATATTGGTGGGTAGAACGAACAGCTTCTGCCTCCTGCTAACTTTCTTTGATAAATCTTTTTGAGTCGAGCGAGGTACAAACGTGTAGCGCCTCTACACATTTTTGTGGGGCGCCAATAAAATCCACAAAAATATAGATATGTCACTCTAGATCATGCCATTTTATGTGGGCAACTTTTAAAATCCCGATGTTGTTTTACGGATTTACCAAAAGACATTTTATAACCCTATTTAAACCTTATTAAACTGGTGAAACAAAATAATTTATTCAGGTAGACTTTTTTAATAACAATAATGTTCGGGAACTTTGTACGCCGCAAGTCAAAGCTAGAGGGAAAAAAACAACATTGAATGTTTGATGCACAACTTTTGTTTTCTTGAGAATATCTTTGAGTGAAATAATAAAAATCAGGCATGGGTTTGCCTAGTCATTTTATAATGGTCAGTATAACAGCTACTGGTTGCTTCTAACTTTCTTTGAGAAATCTTTTTGCGTCGAGTGGGGGTTAATTTTCTAATCTATATAATGGAGAGAGAGAGAGAGAGAGAGAGAGAGAGAGAGAGAGAGAGAGGGAGGGAGGGAGGGAGGGGTAATGGTGAAAATGGCCAACAAATAAACTGACAGGGTAATCTCAAAAAGTACACAACTCAGATACATGAAAATTGGCAAGTACATGTAGGTGCATCAAAATGTGAAGTTGGGAAAGGGGGCATTCATTTTGTGTTTATATATATATATATATATATATATATATATATATATATACACACACACATATATATATATATTTTTTTTTTTTAAATAAGTATTTTGTAAAAAAAAAAAAAAGGGTAAAAAGGAAATTTTAAGAACCTTCAGCGATTGAAACCGAAACAACTTTCATATTTTTGAGTTGTGTGTGTGGGTGTGTGTTGTTTTTTTGTTGTTGGTGGTGGTGGTGGTTGGTTTTTTTTTTTTGTTTTTTGTTTTTTTTTTTAACCTGTTTCTTAATTATTTATTTATTTTTAATCTAGCGCAAATATTCATAGATAAGGGAATACCTCGGCATCAGATTTCATTTCTGTACAGCGCGCATTTTATTTAGATTTAGATTCTTGGGGTCACTTAGATCTATAATGTTGAAAGCGC
>BLXT01005154.1:2150559-2160828 GCA_019648995.1 Plakobranchus ocellatus
ACGAAACTGTTTTCGAAAAAAGTTAGCTTTATTGCTGATCTGGTGTATCATTCACGTCGCACTAATGGAAGTGTATATCTAGACGTTTGTAGCTGTACTTGTGTAAAGGCAGAAAAGCACACTGACGTCTTCAAAGCGCTGAATGCCCGAAACGGCGTGATGAGCAGAATAGATGGTGCGCGGTAACACTTTGATTACATGTGTAATATAGGCTTTGATTTTTTTTCTCTCATACAATCACAAAGCAGATGTAGTCTTGTGATTTTACGGAAATTAACTGAGAGGCAACATTCTTGAATGCAGATGGCCAGTTTCTTTTTAAAATGTTGCGCTCTTTTCGGGATCTGATAGCATTCTAAAGATGTATGCTAAAACCTTCAGGTGGGCTTTGCCACCCTGATCCCCCCACAAGGACGTTTCCCCCTGTGCCCCTATTGGGGGAGGACCCCCTGCCCCCTCCCTTCTGAAATTCTTGATCAGGTCCTGTGCATGATTCATAATCTAAGACGACACTGAAATTGTTATTGGAGAAATAAGGAGGACAGAGACATAGAAAAATAATGAAAAAGAGAGCAAACTCTATTTAACGCCATTTTTTCAATTTATCGATAATCCTAAATGCCGTTGTTTTGATTTGGGCATTTTGATTGCGTCCCTGAAATACATAAGTAGTCATATTGTCGTGCTAGGCTATGTTGCCAGCTTATTTTCTCGTAATGTAACCACTAGGCCTGCCCAATCCTCTAAAAGGTTGACCGCAATTAGCCTTTTAAATCGACAGCTTTTATATCAGTACGGAATTTGATGAAATTCTAGTATTTTCAACGAAAAAAAAAAGGCGGGGTGACTCCTTTTGTATCGTTGGGTAAGGTTTAGGGCTGACAATATAACCATTTCATGAGATAGGTTTATCTATTTTTTATTTTAACTTAAGAATAGACCCAACTCATTAAAGTGTGTCAGCTCTCTAAAGGAGTCTAAGCTAATTTGCAGCCATCGTTGCCCAAGACCAATTTCATTACATTTTAAATTTTCTATATATCTGATATTCTACGAGTCATCTGTCCAAAAGAATGGTATTTACCCTTATGGAAGTTGCAAGTTGGTCTGAATCAGTAAGGGCCGCAACAAGACTTTTTTTGTGGAATTGAAACACTTTAATCATTATCTATACTAGATCCAATAATCGTTTTCGCCCTTCATATCCATGGTGCGTGTGCCATTTTTTTTTTTTCGATGCCTTGTCTGGAACAGACAAATGCAATCATGTTCCTCAATTCAAACCTGTTCTCAGTAATTGTATAGATGTTGTTGCTATCATCACCTATTGTCCATAACTTAAGATTTTCGAAAAAAGTTGTTCTTTGTCTACCTCAACTACTCTCAATCTTTCTAGTGATTGCAAAGTGTTCGAAACCTTACGTCTTATTGTTGTAATTTGTCATCATTGTCGTCGTCATCATCGTCTTCGTATTCGTCGTAGTCATCATCATCATCATCATCATCATCATCATCATCATCATCATCATCCTCATCATCATCATCATTATCATCATCATCATCGTCGTCGTCATCATCATCATCATCATCATCATCATTATCATCATCACCATCATCATCATCATCATCATCATCATCCTCATCATCATCAACAACAACAACAGCAGCAGCACTTACTCGAGTTCACCACTAGACCAACTAGGATTCCTCTATTTCATCAGTGTCTATTTCACATGAAATGAACCACGAGTCGTATCATTATCTAAGCACTTAATGGGTGTGTACATATGGGCGCTTGTAGCTGTAGGTCCACCATTAAGTGGGCGCCAGTGGAAAATGATAAGCCAACTGCACTCTGTACAACGAAGGCAACAATAAGGCTGAGAGCACCAATTGGTGAAGGAGTTGTGTGACAATCAACTTAAAACATTACAACGACTTAAGAAAACAGCTAAACAACACCCCCAAAAATATCAGTTTGAAGCCCCAACAACATTTTGGTTCAATGAACAAGTCACGTTTTTTTTTTTTTTCCGTCAGTATAAACTCATGAGTTCAAAGTTATCTTCTTCGGCATTGCGAAAACCCTTTTATCTTTAGATAAAAAAAACATTATTTAAAATAATTATATTTTAGAATCGTATGTTTCAGATGTCACTATATAAAATAGGCGCTTTTTTTAAAAGCTCACTTTTTTTTTTATTTCAAGTAAGTGAATTATGTTAATGCTTCTCTCCATATAGAGCGAGTAAGAGAGACCTATGAAGATTGAGAGAGAGCTGGAGAGGGAGCTTTGGTTTTTGTAAAAAGCCAGTCCATAACAAGGTGATCTCAGGCTCTCCGGCCCTCCGTCAAGCCAAGATGCCATTGACGGGGCTCGAATCCGCGACAGGAAGATCCCTGCAGATCTCAGGGCGGATTCGCTATCCCTGTGCCACATATGACCCGAGAGAAGAAGAGAGTGTGTGAGAAAAAAAAGAGAGAGAGAGAAATAGAGAGAGAGAGAGAGAGAGAGAGAGAGAGAGAGAGAGAGAGAGACTTCAGTTTTGTTCTTTCTGGAATTGAAGCAAGTAACGCTGGATGGGACTAGGTATCAAGTGTGATTCCTTTTGGCTAGAAGTCCACTTTCCTAGGGCGTGAGAATAAAAGCAGGTAGGCCTATTAAAAACAAGGAATTAGATTGCTTCGTTTTTGTCAAACAATTTTAATTTGTTTGTCTAAGCATTACTGAAAAATATGAAAACATGTTCATTTCTTTTTGCATGCATATGTTTCGCCAATAAACGTTGGCGCATTCTGGCATTTGGAAGGGTCAACACATACCTGTGTGAATGCAGCTATAGCTTGTATCGTTGTTGTTGCGTTTGAAGCTCATGATTATTACTTGTATTATAATTATTTCTGTTAAGTGTATCATAAGCCAACGTCCTGCACTTCATCAGCTTTAGAATAGAGCCTCCTTTGTCGGGTATTCGTGGCTTGTTGGTATCAAAGTCACAAGTGATCCAACTTGTAAATATGCTCTTTCTTTTAAAAAAAAAAAATCTAATAGTGATAGCCTATTTGGCTTCTCTTGAACTCTCAGTTCGTAATAAAATTTAAATTCATGGAAGACTCACTGTAAAATTGAGACGAAGAATCATATTTGGTTGCTCTTTTAATTCTGAATTCCACAAAAACCAAAAAAAAAAAAATATACATTTCTAATTCAAAATTCGAGATCTATAGCAGGAATTTGAAACGGTACAAAAATGAGAAAAAAGATTTAAGAAAATGAATGTGGTTATTTAAAAAAATGTGCTTGTTTGATGAATAAATTGAATAAAAAGGAAGCTTAACAAATATTTTAAAGTGTGTCTTTTAAAAATCTCAAAAAGGCATCGGCATTTTAAAGCTATTTGACTTCATGAATTGGCAATGTAAACATAAAATAATCAATACACACATCATAAACATATGTGATTAATTTCAACATCGTGATCTTTCCCATGATCATAAAAGCAACACACATATAAAGCAAAATAATTGGCACAATTTTCCCCCCATATTTAATTGCTTAAACATTTATTAAGGCCAAAGAATTTTTTTCTGTCTCAACAATGCTGCACAAATATTTTACTTTTGACTCTCTCGTTTGTTTTTTCTTCTCCTTAAGATAAAAAAAAAAAATTTCCCATGGGCGGGTAAAAAAATTATTAACTCCATGAACTACTGAGATACTGACAAAGCGGGTAAACCAATTGCATTGCTTAACCGCCTAATATAACAAATAGTATTTCCAGTGCCATGTTATACAATGGCACAAACATGAAAATTTGAGAGGGTTGCTGTGGGGTTTTTTTTCCCTTGACAAAATCAAAATACGATATTTTGGATGCAATTATAGCATAAAATAAAGAAACGAAAACAAAATTCATGCATTTTTACCAACATATCATTTAATACAAGTCTTAAGTATGCAAACTTGCAAAGTATTACCCCCCTTTTCCCACACTTTTTTTCTTTTTTTTTTTTGCGAAATTTCTTTAAAATCCCATATTATTTTTAAAATTTCGAAAGAGAGTATTTTACTGGTCCTTAAAAGTTATATATAGTAACCACAGCAAATCCAGAGACAGGGGGAAAGAGGAAGGACAACAACACAATGGAAACAATAGCGTAAACAAACAAACAAAACAAAACAAAAAAGGAGAAAAAAAATAAAATTACAAGTAAAAAGATGGTGGAGAAGGATTTTACGAGAACAAAGGCAAAGATTATTATTCCCAGAAACAAAGAAGTCGATAAAAAAAACAAAACATGAAAACGATAAAAATGGATGAAAGATTGACGCGTAAAAGTAATAAAACGCATCATCCGTACTTTTTCAATTAAAAGTAATCACTTTTTCTATTTATCTACAAATAATTACCTTTCTTCTCAGGTGAAGATTGTGTCCTCATTCATCTTACAATTGATTGTTTCTGCCACAAACACATTTGATTAGTGTAATTGTTTAGCATTGGCATGTACGATTATGTAAGAACAGGCGTAATTAGAACAGGTAAGAGATCCATGTTTGGTTTGAGTTATCACAAATTTGATTCATACAGACAGAACATGAAGAAGGAGGTACATAAATAGAACCTAAAGATAGTTCGAAGTACAAAGACGCAGATCATCAGGATTTGTTTGGAGAAAACTCCATGGGGGAAAAAAAATGAAAAAGCATTCATTGGCTAAGATTTTTAAAGATTGGGAAATATAAGGCGCTCACACAAAAAGAGAAAAAAAAATTAGAAGAAAAAAGAATAGCACGTGAAATACTTTTTCACTCTTTTTATGATATTTTATAAACTGATTATTTCCCTTCCTGTTATAAAAAAAAATTCGGGAAAACGGTTTTATATAAATATGCATAAAAACTTTCAAATAGTAACAAGCAAAACTCATTGCTGGTTTGCTCCAGTTCGCATATAAATATTCTTTGCAAAACAAACATAATAAAGTTTTTTTTTTCCGTACCACTTCCAGGATGGCATCCATTGTTATGATATGATATTAATTTTTTTAAGAAATGGAACGGTGTCGTAAATTCTTTGAATGTTAAAATCTGGAAATTGTAGAGAAATTTCTTGCCTTTCAAAACATGTCCATGTAAGCCTTTGTGTGCAACATAATAATGCACTTTTATTTTTTGTGTGGATTTTCTTGGTGCCGCATAAAATTTGTGTAGGCGTTACACTTTCGCCTTTAACTCCTTTATGGTAAGATTAATCTTGTTTAGAATATAGACGTGACTTGGGCATTTGGATTTTATAAATGCAAATAATTATAATTAGAATGTAGTCTTTTATAAGGGGAGCAAACAATAAAATTATGACTAGAACTCTGATTGGTCTAAAAGACATGTGCACTATCCAGAAACTGTGTGATTTTTTTTCATTTTATTTTATTTTATCTCTTTGTTAAAATCTAACGCACTGGATAAATGACTAAATAATAGACTTATCTGCTCAAGTTATGATTGATAATATTTTGACCATTTGCTCTTCATAGTCATTCCGTTTTTTACTTCAAATCCCAAGATAAGTCTAGTGATATTATGCATTGTTTACCACAAATACTCATCAAGATTCTAGTTGTGCTCTCTATACCTAATAATTTTTATCTTTGCGATGAAACAATACCTTATATCTCTTGGATATGTTCTGAAAAGATAGTAAGACTTTTTAAAGGAAAAAAAATAACATAGAAATCTTTCTCATGTAAGGCTTGTTGCTTTGTCCAGAGTTTGGCAACCCAAATAGTTATTCAGCGTAAATATATCCGCCTGATTTCTGCTTTTCTTTCCATCGATGGACCATAATTTTTTTTGGACTTGAGAATCTTTTAACCGCTGCTTGGTCTTTCCTTTAGATAATATGTATTCATTGTTACAAGGGTTTGCATAGCAACAGAGAGAGCCATTATGTTCAATCTTTTGTCGAGAAAGATTTGGCGAAGAATGCAATTTTCCATTGCGATTCTCAATTTGATTTGCGTCAATGGCACACATATCAGTCTGTTCACTGATTGTGCTGAATTGTTCAGAACTGGAACTTTTTGAATTGTTATGAATATAACTGTTTCTCTGGTCGTCTTGATATTGGTGTGTTTTTATATCCTTATCGCAGACAAAACTACTCTGGGACCAGAAATCATCAAAAGCTCTATTAGATACGCTAAAAGGTCTCTGGATGCTATCTTGTGAATGAGATTGCATGATCTCATTTTCCTGCGATCGACTCATAAGACAACGGAATACATTTAAAAAGGAATCCTTTCTCCTCTGCATCTCTTTCCTTTCATCCTCTGCTGGTACCCTGACTATTTGTTTCAGGGAGAAAGTCTCGTCTTTCGATATCACATCTGGAGGATAGCTCTGCTGCCTTTTTGATAGGTGCTGGATCGCAGCTTTGTCCAACAGTGAGCTCTGTGAGCTCGGCGTCAATACTGAGGGTGATGAGGGGGCGCTGTGAGTCAGGCAGCTCGTGGGTTGAGAGGAGTTCGAGATTCCATCGAGTGATGAGGGGCGTTTCTTGGGCATGGAGAGGGTGATGCGCTGCCAGAAACGCTCAAACTCCTGATATAAAAGGGAGAGAGAATAATAAAATACTAGTGTAATAGTCAATTGGCGTCTTAGCCTAATCATGTACATGTATATCAATAGAGCTTTAAAGATAAGCGTTGGAAAGACTTAAGTAGCAACACACACACAAAAAAAAACCCCGCATAAAATTGGATTTAATTGAATTTACTTGTACTTGAAGGCTGGATATTATCGGCTTTAACGTCAATGTCTTACTCTTATAAACAGAGAAAAGCTAAGCTTCGAGATTAACGGTTTCTAATGTTGCTGTTCCTACTTTTTTCCAATTACAACAGCTTACATGCATACCTAGTCTTCATGTACCAGAAAAAAACCAAAAAAATTAATCCCAGGACGTAAACATTAACTCTCTACATTACTTTTTCGTTAGATTCAGTTCCAGGATATTCTATCCACGTGACTGCTTCGAGAACTTTCCGTAGCGTCTCATTCATATCTTTCTTTAGGTTGCTCACATCATCTGAAACGAAATACCGTTACCACACCTCAGATGAAATAATACGATATGCACGAGATGTTCCTACAGGGAATGGGGTATGAATTATGACACTAAAATAAACACAGCCTGGCTTAAACCCTTCAAGTTTCTATCTAAATCTTAGCACTCAAAGCCGAGACATTATATACTATCTATAAAACATTATGTACGACATGAAGGAATTTTATCTTTATCTGACAAGAAAAACAACTTTATGTCTTAATCTTTCAAACTCAAAGTTGTAACATTCAAAGAATACTTTTATGCAAAGCTGGAGATGATCTTAAACTCAAAAAAAGTTTGGTATTTGTTCCCTAAACTTATCTACTCGGTGGCATAAAAAATCTAAACAAACAATCATGTGTGATCAATTTGAAACAGTTACACAAAGAAAATATTAAAACCATAGGACTAGAACCTACACTCTGGTATTCTCTTTAATTTAATCTATTTAGGGTCGCAAATTGTAATCGAGTCATACTTGACTGTGAAAATCACCATAATTTCCTATAAGAATAGGTAATAATTCGACACATCGAAATTTCTTCTATCTGAATTCAATAGATCTCTTTGTACTTAAACAGATATGGCATGTTTTATTAATCTTATTGAATTAAATGATACTACATCATTATGCAGCCAAATCAATCAAACACATTTGGAATTTTATAGTTAATCTACTCAGTAGAATTGACACAATGTAGTTTAGACATTCGGCATTGGATAAACCAGAAAACCAAAATGGTTGCTGCAAAGCTAACTTAATCAGCAAAAAAGGCATTATATAGTGTACCTAAATAAAAATCATAACATCTAGTCAACATAATAGATCCTATACAGCTGGACAAAACTGATATCATACAGCTAACCTAGCTTCCCGAGTATTATTAGAGGTCTATGGCTTTCCTACCTAAACGGGCCTGGCACAGCTAACGTACTCAGGAAAACAGGCGTTATTTATAATTTTGTCAAGCGAGCATCACATGGTTAACTCATTAAAGAAACTAGGAATGAAATAGTCATGCATTAAGATGTAGCTAGCATACCAAACAAAGTAGGCATCATACAGTCACTCAACTCTAAAAAATCCCAAATTGATAGTTAACATGCCAAGCTAAATGAGCATTTAAGTGTTATGGCTATGCTACCAATCGGCTTGGGCAGTAATAAATCTGATCTAACAAGAGAGATGGGTGGTGTATGAATAAACCATCAAACCAATGGGCAGTTATGAATTTAATCTACCTCGCGAATTGGGCAGTTATTTAAAAAAAATTCTACTTACCGAGCGAAACAGGCATTATTTGACTAACTCACTAAGAACAAGTGGGCTGTAATAAATTTAATCTACCAGGAAACTGGGCAGTATAGGGTTAACCTGTTAAACCGAGAGGGCAGCACCAAATCTAAATACCAAGCAAAATGGGCAGCAACAAATCTAACATACCAAACAAAACGGGCATTATATGACTAACCTACTCAATTGTGCATTAATAAATCAAACTTACCTGGCAAAATCACCAATATAGTGTTATGGTTGGCCAACAAAGCAAAATACGTATTATCAAAATAACTAAGCCACTAAACCAATAATTGTACAGTAATATACTGATTACACACTGCGTCCACCCATTATATTTAGCACTAATCTGAAAAAAAAAATCCTACAAGACGCTTAAGGTACAATCATTGTAACCTTGGATGGTGTCGTCATTATGCACCTGCCGAGGAACGAACCAATGAATGTAACTTACCAAGCAAAATGGGTAATATCCGATGTCGCTGGCTAACCATTTCCTGCAGCGCCATCTGGAACTCGAACTGGCACCAGTTGCTGCTGACGTAAGCAGGACTGATCACCATGATCGTACGTCTGCTCCGCTTCACAGATTCACTGATGTTGTGGCTGATGTCTGGGTTTACAGAAACACACAGTAATAATAGCTACTCTAAGCACGGCCTTTCCTAAATCTAGTGTTAAGTACGAAATAAAGTGAGAGCCATAAGTTATTGAGTGAAGTTAGTTTTAAAAAATCTTCAAACTTAAAATGTGTGTGTGTGTGTGTGTGTGCGTGTTTTAGAAAAAAACTAGAACGAAAGACGAGGGGAGAAAGAAAGAGAGAGAGAGAGAGAGAGAGAGAGGGGGGGGGGATAGGAAGGGGGGAGAGAGAAAGAGAGGTTCTTTCCGTAAGTTATTCTAGCCTATATTATTTGATGAAAGTTTGAATTAAACATGGGAGAACGTGTAAATTTTGCATTTTGGACAAGACTTTTCTTTTAGTCTGGGAGGGAAAACCATCAACGTTGGGAGCAAATTGCAACAATACCACAAATATTGGTTTGAATCGTTCCTAACTTTGCAATTCAGGCTATACATTTTGAGGTGTTCGCATATTTTACACGAATCAAATTTTTTTCACCTATAAAGAATTGTATGAGAATTCGTGGCTGTTGTGAGTTAGATTATTTTTATCTTTTTTTTTTTTTTAATTAAAAAAATCTTTAACACTAAGTTAAATAACAAAAAGGATGAATGTAAAATTGGATTTAAACGCTAAACAAAATATCGTAGATACGTACATTGTCCGGGCAGAAAGTCTCGCTGGTGTAAGCACAATGTGAAGGACATCCGGCCCTCTAGCCGCGGCACAAGCACTTGGATCACAAACTGACGGTCAAGGTCAGCAGAAGCATACGATACAAAAGCGTCGCAGTCTCGACTATCTGCAAAAACAAATAAACAAACACAAAAAAAAAGGATGTTGAAGCATAAAGGTTAGAAAAATAGTGCTAAAATATACCACATTCAGGGCCAATATTTTCTAAAATTTCGAACAGCATAGCCTTTCGCTATTTTTGTAAACTAAGTTATTTATTATTGATTCCCCAAACATCCATCTTGGTCTCCTACCATTTTCTCACGGCCAAACATTTCACTTTTAAAATAAATCTGCTTCAGACTTTCATGTGTCTTGGGGATCTCAATTTTGTTGAGACAAAGAAAACTTACAACAGAGTGTATCCGTTTTATGGCGCGCAAACAAAACACACAAAAAACATTAACAACTCTGACTGGTTCAAAAAAAAAAGCGCAGTCGCAAGTCATATGACTTTCCACAAAAGGCTCATTCACACTTTTTTTTTTTGTTTTTTTTTTTTT